>JAUTDX010006432.1:0-23848 GCA_030844895.1 Ambrosia x helenae
CTGGGTAGATGCTATGCAAGAAAAACTTCAACAATTTAAGTGGGTTTTTCAAGAATAGATGAAATGTCCCGTGGTGTGATTGAAAGTGCAAGGCTCTTCTTGTGCTCAGGGTTTCTTTCAAGAGGAGAGCAGTCGATTATGACGAAGTCTATGCCCCAGTCACAAGATTGGAAGCTATCAAAATATTCCTTGCTTATCCTCCTACAAAAATTTCAAGGTTTTTAGATAGATACAAGTGTGCTTTTTTGTACAGGCAGGTTAACGAAGAGGTTTATGTTTTCTAACCTCCCATTTTGAAGATCCTCACTTTCCCAAACACTACTTCAAGTTAAAGAAAGCTCTTTATGTTTGCACCAAGCCCCTCGAGCTTGGAATGAAACCTTATTGAAATAAATGATTGAGCATGTTTTTTCTAGAGGTCATATTGATATAAACCCTCTTCAAGAAATGTGTGGGGTGATGCCATCATCTTAGTTCAAGTGTATATGGATGACATAATCCTTGGATAAACCAACGAAGATTATGTATGGACTTTGAGAAGATAATGAAATCAAAATTTGAGATGAGCATGAATGCGATGTTTATTGACAACAACCGCATGCTTGGGGATAGTGAAGGATCTTAGAGACCATTCAAAGTCAAAGCATATTGAAATCATGATTCATTCCATTAGGGATGCATACAACAAAGGGGACATCAATGTTTCTACAATTAGTTCAGAAGCTCATAAAGCAGACATCTTCACAAACCCCTTGACAAATCAAGATTTCTTTCTTTGGTGAAATGCCCGAAGATGGTGAACTTTGAGGTGTCTCCAATTCAGAGTTTTTTGATAAATGGTGGATTTTATCAAAGTTTTGTGGTCTTTGTAGGTGTCAGACCTCAATTTACAAAAGTAGGAGTTCCGCAATCTTAGATTGCGGAATAGGTGATGTGTACAAGCTGACTTGGCAAGGGGCTATGAGGTGTACAAGAGTGGGGGTGTGTGGCTGTGACTTGGCACGATGACTAGGCCTATTCCGCAATCTAAGATTGCGGAACTCGGCTGAATTATTATTGATTCTCGGGAATCTAAGATTGCGGGTTGGTTTCAACGATTTCTACCCAACATTCGACCCTCACCTGATCCGATGACCTCCTCACCAACCACACCCCGTCAACTGCCGAGCCATCGCCTGCCCAAATTACAACTTCATCCACTCCACCTACCATCCATAAACGACACCCTATCCAACCACATCCCAAATTCAACTTCTGACACCACTCTCGAATTCCAATACCTCATCGCCACCCACTCCTAATCCATCCAAGAAACCGAAACTGAATCCAAAATACTTCCGCAATGTAGAATTACAAAACAAAACTGAAAAGCGACTTCCGCAATCTTCAATTGCGGAAGTGCTTTGTCACACTCGCCAAGTCAGCTCCTGCTATATATCGAGTATTAATGTCCCTTCCACGTCGAACATCGAATGCCGAGTCATCATAGCCACATCACCACTTCCGCAATCTCAGATTGCGGAAGTCCCAAAAACCCAAATCACAATCTGACACATACCAAACACACAAAAACGTTGGAAAAAACTACCATTTTGTCAAAAAAAACTCCTCCAATTCATAACTCTTGACTGTGTTATGTAACAACCCGAATTTTTAGTTGAATATTAATTTTTTTAAGCTTAATAAAAATATAACATATAATCTAGTAGATAAATTTTTTTTTTTATAAGATTATCTTATTTCTACTTATCCTCTTCGGGCGAATGGCGGCAGCGTCTCATCGGAAACCTATTCCGATAGAGGTGCAACAGAGGCTTACTAAAACTCTTCATCACAAATCTTCCGGAACACTGCAGTGGATCGGATCTGCAGAAGTCATTAGAGATCATGGGATATTTATTTATGATATCTACATAGCAAGAAAAAGGATAAAGGAGGTAGAAGATTTGGGTTTGTGTCAATCCTTGATGTTAAAGATAAAGCGGCTTTGATTAAAAACCTGTCTAGCATTAAGATGGGTGGTTTAAAACTAATGAAACGTAGCCAGATTCATTCTTGAAGATGGTGAAGTTCGCCAAACTAGGCAAGATAAACCGACAGGCAGGAAGGATCCAAAACCTGCTGTCATGGGAGACTCACATGTAAGGTTCGTCAAGAGAGGGGCTATCCCTTCCAAGAGGCCCTTACAGGAGAGAGAAAAAGGGATGCTGTAAACCCTACTTCTGTTATTCTTGATGATAAGGTGTTAATGTATGTGATCTACTCGATAAATCTGTTACTTTTAAGGTGAGTTCTTTCCAGAGGCTTCGCAACATCCGAAAGATCCTCAAGGATATGAGTTTATCTTGTGGTAAACTTAAATACTTGGGAGGTCTTAGGTTCATTATATCCTTTAACTCCGGTGATCAAGCAATCATGCTAGGGATGAGTTCTTGGGCAGGGGTACTGAGTTCGATGAAGTTTCGGTATGGAAAGGCCAAGACTTTACCTTTGAAAGAATAGCTTGGGTCAAAGTTCTTGGTATTCCTATCCATTGATGTCAGAAGACCCTAAAGAGTGTCACTAAACCTTTTGGGGATGTGTTTTTTGTGATACATATGACAAAGATTTGTCCTATTGTTACGCGCCCTCTTGTAACTGATGGCAAGATGATAACCAGCGAGGTATCTGTTATGTGGAAAGATAAAATATATGAAGTCTGGATTAATGAAGACTGTGGTGCTTGGTTACCGGATTTTATGTCCGAAGAAGACTCCGGTGCTAGTGGTCCTTCTGATGAGCGGGATGATAGAAGTAACACCTCCATGTCGGATTGCTCTGAATCATCAGAAGAAGAGGAGGAAGTTCAAGAGCCGAACCTGAACCGGTGGTGCCGATGCATGAGCCGGTGCCGGAGGATTGTTTCTCTACTCCGGTGACAGTTAATGCATGCATTAATGAGGATGTTATTATTAGCAATGATTGCGGAAAGGAATGTTCCACTAATGATACGTTTCCTATTATTGTGGAGAATAATGCGTTTCCCAATAATGAGGTATTTAATGGACCAGTTGACCAAGGATTTTCGGTTTTAAATAAAAACAAACGGAAGAAAAATAAAGGGGCTAATATTGTGGGCCAAGATTCTGATAATTACAAAAGTAGTAATGATAGGCCCACAAAGGAGTCAAGGATGGAATTGGATGGAGATGACCCTTTTGGACTGGACCCATTGATTTTGGGCTCAGTTAACGTCAACAGAGGAGAATTGGGGCCCAGTCAATTTCGTGGACTTACAGGAAAAGATTTTAACTCCTACTGCCCCACCTGAGCAGCAGATACAAGACGCTGATTTTATTGACACTGCCGATGATAGCTTTCCTCAATAACTCAGTTCCGGAGAAAGTTTTAAACCTTGAAGATGAAGTTCGTGAAACGGAAATCCTTGGAGGCAAAATCGGTGCGCAGCTCTCTAATTTTCGTGAATTGGTCAGACAATCGGTGGAACAAGAAGGGTTACAATCAGGTTACCAATGAATTTTTTATCTTCTAATGTTAGAGGGATTGGGGTGGCTGGGAAACACTCTTGGTTAAAAGGCTTGGTAGTTAATAACGGTGTCGATTTTTTAGTCATTCAAGAGTCTTTGGTTTCAAGGGCTGGTGGCTTTGATTTCACTAGACTTTGGGGGATTAATGATGTACAGTTTGATTCGGTTGAGGCGTCTGGGAGGTCGGGGGGTCTGGTCAACATGTGGAACCCCAAAAAGTTTAATAAAATTTCGTCTGTCGAAAATCCGAACTTTCTTATCACATCGGGCACTTTAACTTCTGATGGTTCTCTTCTGAATATAGTGAATGTATACGCCCCTCAAAAAACTGTTCAAAAAAGAGCCTTATGGGACAGTTTAAGAGGGGTGATGGCGGGTTCTTCTGGGATGTGGGTACTATTAGGCGATTTCAATGCTGTTAGATTTCCGGAGGAAAGGAAGCATTCTAATTTTAATCGCCTCAGTGCTTCGGATTTCAATGCTTTTATTGATGATGTTAGTCTGCAGGAGTATCATATGAGAGGGAACAAGTTCACTTGTTTATCAAAGAAAGACTCGGGCTTTAAATTGAGCAAAATTGATAGAGTTCTTGTTTGTCAAGATTTTTTCAACAGGTGGCCCTTAGCTTGTCTTCGTGCGCTCCCAAGAGTCCCTCGGACCATTGCCCCTTACTCCTTACAGTGGTGGATTCTAATTATGGAGCAAAACCATTTAGATGGTTTAATTCATGGTTAGATCGGAGGGTTGTTCGGATATGGTCACTAAAGCTTTTGGTGACTGCTACTTTGAGGGGCCGTGGGATTTAGTGATCACCAGGAAGTTAAATTTCGTCAGGAACATTCTTCGGGATTGGTGGAAAGAAGTACAAAAATCTGAATCCGAGGATGTTGTTTCACTGCAACAGGAGATTGAGAAGATTGAGTTGATCATGGAACAAAGAGACCTTGAAGAGGAAGAGATCTGGATCTGGGAAGAAAGTAAAAAGGGGCTGGAACAATTTAACTTGTATAGACAGCGAGATTTACTACAAAAGTCTCGAGTGAGGTGGGCAACAAACGGGGACGATAACTCCGCTTACTTTCATAGGTTCATCAATGGTAGGAAGGCCTCAAATGCTATTCTGGCTTGATGATCAATGGTGAGTGGATTTCAAAACCGGCGTTGGTGAAACGTGAAGTTCTTAAACATTTCAGGAATCATTTCGCGGACAAGTTCAAGAATAGACCTGAATTGTTGTGCAGTAATATCAAAAAAATCGAACCGGTTGTGTGGATAAATTGATTGCACCGTTCACAAAAGAAGAAATCAAAGAAGCGGTTCTAGAATGTGGCTCGGATAGAGCCCCGGGCCCCGATGGGTTCAATTTTAGATTTGTGAAGCGTTTTTGGGAGTGCTTGGAGAAGATTTCTTTAATTTAATGGATAATTCCATCGCACCGGGATTATTAACAGGGATGTAGCACCTCTTTTATAACTCTCATTGCTAAGACCAAAACTCCTCTAGGTTTAAAGGACTATAGGCCGATAAACTTGGGTGGATGAAAAAAAGTGGGGATGATAATTTCTTGTTAAAGTTGGATTTCGAAAGGCGTTTGACATTGTAAATTGGAATTTTCTTCTATCTATCTTAACTCAAATGGCTTTCCTAGTCGGTGGTGTCTTTGGATTCATGGTATTTTATCTTCGGCTAGATCTTCCATCTTAGTCAACGGTTCTCCAACTTATGAATTTCAATGCGAGAAAGGAGTTAGGCAAGGCGATCCTTTATCCCCTTTCTTATTCCTAATTGCAATGGAAGGTTTGGCTTGTATTCTACAAAAAGCTACGGTCCTGGGTGAATTTGAAGGTATCCGTCTTCCAAATGGTGGCCCGACCATATCTCATCTTTTCTACGCAATGATGCTTTAATCATGGGTAAATGGTCCAAAGTGAATATGCAAAAGTTGGGTCGTTTACTAAGGATATTTCATTTATGTTCCGGGCTAAAAATCAACATTAACAAGTCTCATTTATATGGGTTGGGCATTACCGAAGAGGAGTTGATCAGGTCCGCGGGTTCTATTGGATGCAAGGTCGGGAAGTTTCCTTTCGAGTATTTGGGTATCAAAGTGGGCGCGAACATGAACCGGATTGCAAACTGGAATCCGGTAATTGATACGATTCAATCGAGGTTGGTATCTTGGAAAGCTAACACCCTCTCCATTGGAGGGCGTCTCACCCTTATAAAATCAGTGCTCTCAAGCCTTCCAATCTATTATCTCTCATTATACAAGGCGCCATTGAAAGTGGTGAATCAGATTGAAGGATTAATGAAGAAGTTCCTTTGGGCCGGTCTTTCGGACGCTAGGAAACTTCACTGGGTTCATTGGGATGTTGTGTCTACATCCAAGAAAGATGGGGGGCTTGGAGTCGCTAAGTTGGCTGATGTTAACTTGGCTCTACTGATAAAATGGGCATGGAGGTTCAAGATGCAAAACGGCAGCCTATGGAGGAATGTTATCGAAGCAATCCATGGTGGTAGGAATAAATGGATGTTCCTTCCGGTCGCTACTTCTCTTAGTGGCTGCCTGGAAGTCTTTGGTATCCACTCTTGAGAGGACGCGCCTAAATGGCAAACCAGTGACCGATTACTTCAAAGGTAATGTGGGGATGGGAAGTCGCTGCGCTTTTGGAAAGACATATGGCTGGGTTCGGCTGCTTTAATGCACAGATGGCCGTCTCTTTATTCATCCGAAAGTAACAAAGGCTGCAAGATTGCTGACAGAATTGAAATGAATGGGGATAGAGCTGTTCTGGCTGCAAGCTGGAATGCTTCTGCTGAAACGGTGGCAGCCATATCAGAAATGGTGGATGTTTTATTCATGTTATCCCCCTGTCCGACTATCGAATAAACAGGATAGCTGGACTTGGGATGCGGGTGGTTCTGGAGTGTTCTCGGTGGCGAATGTTAAAGAATTACTACGAAAAGACAGGAATGAATACAGGCCTCATCAATTTTCTTGGGTATCCTGGGTTCCAATAAAAGTCAATATTCACATGTGGCGTGCAGAATTGGATCGACTTCCGACAAGAGTTGCCCTCGCGAAACGAAACATTACTCTTCCGTCCTTGGCCTGCCCTCTTTGATTGTGGTTTGCCTTTGGTGTATGGAGCAGTATTTTGAGATGGTGCAGGATACCGACAGCCAGCCCTTTTGATTTTTCTGGCTTACTCAAGATGCATTCGCAGGTTCAAGGTGATAAATGGGCCAAGAAAATAGTGAAAGGTATTATCATGACCGCTTGTTGGGCAATCTGGAAAGCACGAAATAAAAAGGTTTTTGACAATAAAACGCCCAAGGTGGTAGATGTGTGACCGATGTGAAATCCATTACGTTTTTATGGCTGAAAAGCCGAAGTCGGTTAGATAACATTTCATGGAAGGATTGGACGGTTTTCCCTATGTATATGTTGTAATCTTTTTGTATATTGTGGTGGTCCTCGGTTTGAGGCCGCCCTGTTTTTAATGAAGTTAACCGTTCAAAAAAAAAAAAAAAAATTTTTATAAAAGTTTTATATTGTGTTTTGATATATTTTCTTGGAAATTATTAGTAGCAAACTTTCATCATTCATGTGTAAACCGAAAGCATTTAATGCAAATTTAATTTCTTTTAAGTGGATTTTTAACTCTATAATAATGGTATGATTAATATGGAATGATAGAATGATATAGTTGACCATGCTTCATATGAATTTCCCTTACGTTTATCCCGCTGGTCCGTATTAATATTTTAACAATTGCCAAAACTATTACCAATAGTTGTTTCGGAAATTCAACGAATGTTGTTCCATCTAACTTTAAATACCCGGATTAAACTAACGTTTAGAGACACGATCCACCTTTTAGTCCCTCCCTTGTATTATCTATCGTTCGGTTGTTTCCTACCATCGCAACGCCGTGCGTTCAGTTTTGGGCAACCATTTCGTTTTCTTTCAACGAACCTTACAGATTTACGAGGTTGTCATGAGTTTTGAGGGAGACGTTAAAGTTTTCTTTGGCCAAGTTGAATACACGCGATTAAGGTATGGACTCTAAACAACAGTGCATGACGGTTTGAGTTCTTTACTACTTCGTAGTCGAGAATTCAAATTCGATATTGATTGATATATTACATAGTATTGTTAGTATATAAGTATTGATTGTACCACTGAACTACTGCACCGAAAAGTGACCACTGAAACCACTGATATCACCGCAAGGTGACCACTGAAACTACTGATATCACCGAAAGGTGACCACTGAATGTGAACTACTGAATGTGTAAACGTGCTACTGAAAGTGAACCACTGAATATGAACCATTGAATGTGCCACTGATTGTTTATATACGCATATATAGATATTGTTAGGAACTGCATTGTTTTTGTCCCAGTGAGTAAATTTTACCCAGGCGTGCATATGTGTTTTTTGTACGTTAGGTTCAGAAATTTGAGAAAGCTTAAAAGTGAGGCTCGAGAGAATAAAGATCATGGGATTCGAGACTCAAAAATATATTTTTACAAGACTTAATGATGTTTTTTTTTTGTAATTGTTGTAAATCATTGTAAAGTTTTATTAATTATGGATTGTTGTATTGAATTCTGATTACTGTAAGTGACACGTCTAGCCCTAGAACGGGCGGGGTGTTACAGTGTTTGAAGTAAAATTTCTACACATTGTGTGGTTGTATCTCTTTATCTTATGTGAAGCTTTTTTAATCAATCAAAATATCGGACCAGTGCTTTGTATGGTTGGGCACGACATATGTGCTTTTGTTTAAATTTTACCTACGACTCTACACAAAGATGAGTTGGTAGATTTAGCATATCCTATAAGTAAACTGCAGAAGGTGATTAACATATAATTCCATGATAATTTGGACTTCCACTCTACTATAGTTTGCAAAAATTGAATGCTGTCAACAAAGGTTGCAAAATGAAAAGACATACAATGAATATGCATACTTATACATATGATACATAAATATTTGTGAACTGTGACTATATTTTAATTTTATCTTATTTTGTGTTTCATTTTTAAAAGAAACTTCAAACTTATATTCTTTCTTTTATTTTTCTCTAATCTTGGACTTTCTTAGCGTATACTATGGAGTATCGATCGACCTGATTGTTATAATTTGAGGCTTCTTCTTCTTTTCTTTTTTTTTTTTTTTCTTTTTTGGCTCGAGCCTCAGACTTACTTTGCGTAAATGATGAACAAGTATTGACCTGATTGTTAAGGCCTGGGCACTTTCAACTGTTTTTCTTTTCTTTATTTTGCTTAACCTTGGGACTTTATCTGCGCATTAAAAGATCGATCTTATAGTTGGAGGTTGAGTGTTCCTCTAATTTTTGGCATATTCACAAAACAAATATATGTAATACTTTTGGTCATCTTCTCTGTGCATCGAAAGATACCTTGCAAAAGGGTTCTAGGATTCATACACCCTGTGACATCACATTTAGGGTGTATGACATCACATTCTGAGTATGTGGCACCTTTTTATTAGTGTATGGTGTGGGCCAGGGTGTATGAATCCTAAAGTAGGGGTGTTTCTAGGATTCATACACCCTGTGACATCACATTTAGGGTGTATGACATCACATTCTGAGTATGTGGCACCTTTTTATTAGTGTATGGTGTGGGCCAGGGTGTATGAATCCTAAAGTAGGGGTCCTTGCAGTTAGTAGCTTTATACCTAGTATATGTAGGTCCATACTACTCTTGTCTAAAATCAATAAAACATGATAAGATATTACCAACTGTCTGTTGAAAGAAAGATGCATGGGTTTAAAAAGGACAAACCCACCAACAATCTTCTTGAGTCATGGTTCTTCTGAAGATAATCAAGGAGGAAACTAACACGAGAAATCAATATGATCTTTGTATAAAATTCCGTTAATCCCAGAGATTTCCCCCTCTCTAAGCTAAAAGTTAACAACGCTAAAAGAAGGATTTAATGTATTGAATATGTTTTTAACACAAATCACATCTTCGGGAAATCAATCTATAAACTACTTTGGCTCTTTGTTCCACTAAGGGTGTGTTTGGCAAAACTAGCTGGTGGCTAGTGGCCGGAAGGTGATGGCTGGCAGCTGTAACTTTATAAATATATTTTGGTGTTTGGCAGAGTAGTTGAAACTTTTAATAAAATGTATAAATTAACCAAAATGGGCATAATTAAAAAGCTTGTATGCATGTTTTTTTTATGGTAAAATGAGTATTTATGTCATTTACTCATTAAAAGTTTGTAGCTAGTAGGAGTTTTTCCTAAACATAGTACTAGTAGCGTTTCAATATAGAGTTTTTTCTTCTAACCTAAAAGCTTCACCTTCTTCAAACAAACAAGGTTTTTTTATTGAGTATGAGCTTTTTCTTAAAAACTTGAAGCTAGAAGCTCCTAAAAACTCATTGTCAAACATACCTGAAATTGTATTTTGTAGGATCATGGATATCAAGTCACATCTTTTAAAGCTCCTTTAAAGAAAGAACCATAGGACGTGACGGATTGGAAAGATCAACCATTAGCCATGATTTCAACAAAACTTTTCAATCTGAATCTCCACCAAAGGAAAAGTAAAGATCAACAGTATGCAATGGTCTTGGGGAGATGGTGGGTCAATTTAGACTGATACATAGAAATATCGAAGAAAGTTGATATAGATTAAAGATTCAAGTTCCAAGTGCTTTAGTCTTTTAGTTTCTTTATAAACATGTGACAGGCGACACTCATGTATCGCCTATAGTTTAGATATATGTCGTCAGTGTTAGCTGCTGTTTATAGTATTCAGTCGACAGTCATATGTCAACTGAATGAATGAATGAGTTTAGTAAGTTCTAGTCGACAGTATAAGTGGCATTTGGCTGACTTAGGCGGTCGACAGGCAGTTGACGACTATCTTCGAGTGTTGACAACCTAACTGTCGACAATGAGCATGAAACAATGATATGAATTGGCGAAACTAGGAGTATCGACAGTGCATATCTCGACACTCATGACACAACTAGAAAAATGACCTATCTTGACACACATTTAATGACACGCGAGAACTCATGACACGCAAAAGCGCGTGTCATTAAAAAATTGTCGTCTTTTAAAAGAAATGGTCAAACAATGACACTCTTTTTTACGTGTCAACAATCTAATGTCAAGAGTTTAAAAAACATGACAGTATAAGAATTGGGTGTCATGTTTAGTGTCAAAATTTCACACTTTTCATTTCCCTCCCACACTGCACACATCCCGCGCCCTCTCTCTCTTCATGCCCCCTCTCTCTCTCTCATCTATTATTATTCCCAATTAACAAAACACTTCAAAAAAACCCTCCCTGTAGCACTTCTACTTCAGAAAAAAAAACCCCTAAGACTATCCATCTTCTGCCATCATCGTGTCGATCTTCAACTTCAGAAACCATCCATTGCGTCTTCAACTTCAGAAACCCTATCAGCCATCATCGCGTCCTCACTTCTGTTGATAATCGCGTCTTCAACTTCATACTTCAGAAACCTATCATCGCGTCTTCAACTTCATCGCGTCTTCTAAGGTTAGGGTTTATCATACTTCTTCCTCAATTATTATGGTTTATTATTAGAGCTGTTGAAATGTGATACTAATCAGTCATCATTTACAATGTCAGAACCACTTCAGTAACAAGCAATCGAACCCTAGCTAGCTCCTCACTTCAGCAATTGAACCCTAGCTCCTCGCTTCAGTAAGTTCAATCGAACCCTAGCTCCTCACTTCACTTCAATTGTCATGTATTGAATGCATATGATAGAAGATACAAAAGAAAAATAAGGTTTTTAAGAATATGGGAGTTAAATGCATATAATAGAAGATACAAAGGATATTGATCGGCTGCTGGGCATCATCGAACAGGGGGAAAGAAGCAAGAAAGACTTTGGCATCTTTATTCTTGAGGCATTGAAAACAATTACTATTTTTCATTCTATTTTCGTAAGCTTAAATTTTAATGTTTAGTTTTGTATTTGTTTGGATTGCTCTAGCCGCTATGTCCGGCTAGAACCTTTTTAATTCCGGCACTTTGGTATGTTTTCTTAGTTTTGATTCGTAAACTTATGTGAAACTCTTATGAGATCCGATTTTTTTTATGGTTTGTTTGGTTAATTCTTGATTTTATACCATTAGGTAAAATATTAGTTGGTTGATAAAATTGGCCACTTTGTTAATCATTCTAATAGAGTTCATCAATTTATAAAATTTTAACCGGTTTTATATATTTGATAAAAAGGAACAAATAACGGTTTAGGTTTGTCTATGAATTTAAATTCGTTATAGAATTAAACAATATAATTAAGCACTCCGAACGGCGTGAGTGTTTGATTGTAATCGATACTTCTATCATTGCAACCCGCACGCTAAGATCCGAACAGCGTGAGCTTGGAGTAGCGGGTTGGCTCTAATCAACGAACGACGTTTGGTTAGACTTTAGATAGAGTGGATGTCCGAACGGCGTGACGTCTAGTATTGATACAAACCGTTTAATTAAAGGATCATTGCACCATAATTGTTAATGATCATAAGTCCGGGTCAAATTAAGAAACTGCCTTAGTGTTGGAATTAGCTTTAATATCTGAATTTATTTCACAATTTAATTAACATTTTTTTCTTTTAGTCGCTTGTCTTATTAATTTTAATTTTATTTTCGTTAACTTAAAATACACCAAACCCCCCCCCCCCCCCTTTTTTATATAATAGTATTTGTGCGAAAACGCTTTTGGTATAATCATTTGGTCTGTATCCCTGTGGACACGAACTCTACTTTCACTTATACTAAGTAGATTATTATTTATTTATTTGCTGGATTCGACACCCAACAAATTGGCGCCGCTGTCGGGGATACGGCAATTCTAATTGTTTTATGCCAAGATCTTCTCGTACAGGTACACCACTTGAAGTTGATCCGGAAATAGAGAAAACTGCAAGGAGATTAAGGAAGCAAGCAAAACAACGAAAGAAGTTAGCAAGCTCCTCAACCTCTATCACTTCACCTCCGATCACTAACATTTGGCAAGACGTACTCTTGTCAAGTGAATCTGAACCTGAAACCGAATCACTCTCACTTCCACAAACACTCATTACTCCACCACACTCACCCACCAATACCCATCAAGAACCAAACCCACCCGAACCAACAATGGCAGCTGAACAAACCCTTAGACAGTGGGCGAATCGTGATGTCCCACAACAACCACTCTGCATCAACTACCCTGCAATGGAAAACTTCGAACTGAAATCCGGGTTGATCCATCTGTTACCCGTTTTCCGAGGTTTAGAGAATGAGGATCCACATAAGTTCCTCAAGGAGTTTCATGTTGTGTGTTCAGGTATGAAGCCACACACCATTACTGAAGACCAAATCAAACTAAGGGCATTCCCATTCTCTCTTCAAGATTCAGCAAAGGAATGGTTATATTACTTGCCACCGGGGTCAGTAACCACTTGGAATGAACTTGCAACACTGTTCCTTGACAAATACTTCCCGGAAGTCAAAGCTTCTATACTCCGCAAAGAGATCATCGGGATCAAGCAGAACAAAAGAGAAGCATTGCACACCTATTGGGACGGTTCAAGAAGCTTTGTGCTCGATGCCCACAACATGGCATATCTGAGCATCAACTCCTTCAGTACTTCTGTGAAGGATTGGCACTGATGGAGAGGCGTTTGATAAATGCCTCTAGTGGAGGAGCTCTCCTTGATAAAACTCCTACTCAAATTAGAGCTCTAATCACATCAATTGCTGAAGACTCAAAGCATTCAGCACATGAGGAAGAATGGTATGTTGATCCGCCAAGGGGTGTCAAAGAAGTGAATACTCCTCCTCTTGAAAGCCAAATCGCTGAATTGACAAAAGCCATGATGCTACTTACCAAAGAGAAAGGTGTTGAACAAAAACCAAAAGCTTGTGGGATATGCCTACAACATGGACACCCCACGGATATGTGTCCTACATTGCAAGAGGATGTTGAAGATGCAAATGCAATTGGTTACTCGGGACAGAATTTGAGACAATATGAACAACCAAGAGGCAATCAAAATTGGGGACATCCTTCCAATATGGGTTATCAACAGAGGCCGCCACCACTTCAACAACGCCAGTCCTCTCAAGGCAATCAACAACATCAAAACTATCAGTCTAGGCAACAACCCCCCCGCACAACAACAAGCGGGAAACTCAGGGCCGTCTTTAGAAGACATTGTGAAGAGTTTAGCCACGAGTACTCACTCATTCCAACAGGAGACTAGGTCCAGCATCAAGAATTTGGAGCAACAAATGGCACAACTCGCTAGCTCGGTCAGCAAGATAGAATCTCAAGGCAAGTTGCCCCCACAAACCGAAGCAAATCCCAAACACAATGCTTGTGCCATCACCTTGAGAAGTGGAAAGAGTTATGATGCTCCCGAATTGCAAGAGGAAGAGGAAGAAGTTGTTGTTGAGAAAAAGGGCAATGACAAGCATGGGATGCCCAAATCTGATGAAGTGAAGGCAAAGTTCACTACTCCTCCTCCATTCCCTTCTAGACTGCGAAGCACACAAAAGCAAAGGGAAGATCAAGAGATCATGGAGACCTTTCGGAAGGTAGAGGTAAACATTCCCTTACTTGATGCTATTAAACAGGTTCCACGATATGCAAAGTTCTTAAAAGAGCTTTGCACATCGAAGAAGAAGCTGAAAGGTAATGAAACTGTTAAGGTTGGTGAAAATATTTCAGCGGTTTTACAAAAAAGATTACCACAAAAGTGCAAGGACCCGGGTGTTTTCACGGTTCCTTGCAAATTGGGAATCTAACCATACCACGAGCCATGCTCGACCTTGGAGCCTCTATTAACGTCCTACCAAATTCTATTTTCAAAACACTAAATGTAGGACCGTTAAAAAGGACCGGGGTAGTAATTCAGTTAGCCGACCGATCTTTAGTATACCCAAAAGGTGTATTAGAGGATGTTTTGGTTCAAGTGAATGAATTGGTATTTCCCGCTGATTTTTATGTGTTGGATATGGAGGATGATGACACTCCAAGTTCAAGTTCCATTTTGTTAGGGAGACCATTTTTGAAAACTGCTAAAACAAAAATTGATGTTTATAGTGGTACCCTATCAATGGAATTTGATGGGGAAGTTATCAATTTTAATATCTATGATGCTATGCGTTATCCAAGTGATGTTTCATCTTTGAATTGGTTAGATGTTATTGAACCCTTGTCTGATGATTGTTTTGAGTTATCTAACCATGATGTTTTAGCATTAGTCTTAAACAGAAGCATTGATGAAGTTGCAGCAAAAGAACTTACTGAAAAGTTCAAGCTTGGGGAGGATCTGATGGAACTTGTGACTTTTATGGATGCACAAAGGAAAACAAGGTATGAAGCACCAAAAATACAATTGCCAATTATTGACCAAAAGCTTCTTCCATCTATTGTGCAGGCACCGGACTTGGAGTTGAAAACTCTCCCCGAACACTTAAAGTATGCATACCTTGGGGAGAAGGAAACTTTACCGGTGATCATATCCAACAAGTTGTCAAAGGAGCAAGAAGGTGAGTTGGTTGAGACTTTGAAGCACTATAAGGAAGCAATAGGATGGACTATAGCCGACATCAAAGGCTTGAGTCCAACACTTTGTATGCATAAGATCCTTATGGAGGAAGATTACAAGCCAACAAGGGAAGCACAAAGAAGGCTAAATCCTCCTATGATGGAAGTTGTGAAAAAGGAGATTCTCAAGCTGTTGAATGCAGGTATGATCTACCCAATATCTGATAGCAAGTGGGTGAGCCCCGTACAGGTAGTGCCAAAGAAATCAGGTATTACTGTAACTGAAAATGAACAAGGTGAGTTGGTCCCCACCCGTGTACAAAACGGGTGGAGAGTGTGCATAGATTATAGAAGGCTCAATGCCTCAACCCGCAAGGACCACTTCCCGCTACCATTCATTGACCAAATGTTAGAGAGGTTAGCGGGAAAGACCCATTACTGTTGTTTGGACGGGTACTCAGGTTTTCACCAAATACCCGTCGCACCAGAAGACCAAGAGAAAACCACGTTTACGTGCCCCTTTGGAACATTTGCATATAGGCGGATGCCTTTTGGCCTTTGCAATGCCCCCGCCACATTCCAAAGGTGCATGGTAAGCATTTTTTCAGAATATGTTGAAGAGATCATTGAAGTTTTTATGGACGATTTTACTGTTTATGGAAACTCTTTCAAAGAATGTTTAACAAATTTGACAAAAATCTTGAAAAGATGCATTGAGACCAACCTTGTTTTGAATTATGAAAAATGTCATTTTATGGTTGATCAAGGTCTCATTCTGGGGCATGTTGTTTCTGCAAAAGGTTTGGAAGTTGACAAGGCAAAGATAGACATTATCAAATCTTTACGCTATCCTAACTCTGTCCGCGAGGTGCGTTCTTTTCTTGGTCATGCAGGTTTTTACCGAAGGTTTATCAAAGATTTTTCAAAGATAGCAAGACCAATGTGTGAGCTTTTACAAAAAGACGTTGAGTTCAACTTCTCCGAAGCATGCAAGAAAGCCTTTGACACCTTGAAAGAATTGCTAGTTACCACTCCCATAATCCAACCGCCCGATTGGGAGTTACTATTCGAGATCATGTGCGATGCAAGCAATCATGGGTCAAAGGAAGGATCGAGTACCACATGTGATCTACTATGCTTCGAGGACATTGGATCATGCTCAAAGCAATTACTCGACTACAGAAAAGGAGCTCTTAGCTATTGTTTTTTGCTTTAGAAAAATTTAGACAATACTTATTAGGTACTAAAGTAATTGTTTATTCTGATCATGCAGCTTTGAGATATCTCATGACAAAGAAGGATGCAAAACCGAGACTGATTCGGTGGGTGCTTTTACTCCAAGAATTCGATTTGGAGATTAGAGATAAAAGTGGGAAGCATAACTTGGTAGCGGATCATCTGAGTAGGATCATCAACAATGAGGACCCGATGCCTTTGAACGATTCATTTCCGGATGAACAGTTATTCGCTACTGAAGTGACGACTCCTTGGTATGCGGACATCGTCAATTACTTGGTGACGCACACTCTTCCTTTCGATCTTTCACGTGCTCAGAAGGATAAAATCAAGAAGGAAGCAAGGCGATATGTTTGGGATGATCCATACCTTTGGAAAATATGTGCTGATCAAGTCATAAGAAGGTGTGTCGACAAAAGTGAGGTACCTTCAATTTTAGATTTTTGCCATTCACAAGCTTGTGGAGGACATTTTGGTCCAAAACGAACAGCACACAAGGTACTTGAATCCGGTTTCTTTTGGCCAACGATATTTCTTGACTCATACATGTTTTGTAAGTCTTGTGAAAGATGCCAGAAAACCGGTAACTTGAGGTCTAAGGATCAAATGCCCCTCCAACCCATTTTAGTGTGTGAAATTTTTGACGTATGGGGCATTGATTTTATGGGTCCGTTCCCAATGTCGTTTGGCAACGTTTATATTCTTTTGGCCGTGGACTATGTCTCCAAATGGGTGGAGGCAAAAGCCACGAGAACTAACGATGCTAAAGTTGTTTCAGATTTTGTGAAGGCTAATATTTTTAGCAGGTTTGGTACACCAAGAGCATTCATAAGCGACAGAGGATCACATTTCTGCAATAGAACCATTGAAGCACTTTTCAAGAAATATGGTGTTGCGCATCGAGTTTCGACAGCATACCATCCACAGACGAATGGTCAAGCAGAGATATCAAATAGAGAAATCAAGTCGATCCTTGAGAAGACGGTTAACCCAAACCGTAAGGACTGGAGCTTACGCTTGGACGATGCACTGTGGGCATATCGCACGGCCTACAAAACACCTATAGGTATGTCGCCGTTTCGCCTGGTCTTTGGAAAAGCTTTGTCATCTTCCTGTTGAACTGGAACACAAGGCTTATTGGGCAGTGAAGCAGTTCAACTTGAAGATTGACGAAGCGGGAATTTATCGTAAGCTACAAATTCAAGAGTTAGAAGAAATTCGTAACGATGCTTACGAAAATTCCCGGATTTATAAAGAAAAGACTAAAGCTTTCCATGATAAGGTAAACACACGGAAAACCTTTAGTGTGGGCCAGAAGGTATTGTTGTTCTCCTCTAAACTTAAACTATTTCCTGGCAAATTACGGTCACGATGGGTCGGACCGTTTGTGGTTACTAATGTTTATCCTCATGGTGCAGTAGAAATAACAAGTGAACAAACAGGGAAAACGTTTAAGGTGAACAGGCATCGTTTGAAAGTGTTTTATGAATCATTCCAACACGAAGAAGAGTGTGCAATGGAGTTGGAATGCGTTCTTACCAAGATTAGACTCGGTCTATGTCTAGCCTAAAGACATGAAAGAAAGGCGCTGCACGGGAGGCAACCCGTGGTTTCGTATTTAGTTACTTTTATTTATAAAAAAAATAATAATAAATAAAAAAATAAAATAAAAATTGACCCGGGCGTGTCAGGAGTTCACCCGGCCGGCTTGAAGAACTTTATTTTGGCCGAAATTTAGCCCGGGCGGGTCACAAAGAGACCCGGCAGGTTAAAGTTTCTTAGAAAAATAAAAAAAAATCCTGAAAATTAGCCCGGGCGGGTCACGAAGAGACCCGGGCGGGTTAAAATTTCTTAGAATTTTTTTTTGTAAATGCTGAAACTTGACACGGGCGGGTCACGAAAAGACCCCGCCGGGTTGAAAATGCCCTCTAAATGCCGAAATCAGACCCGGGCGGGTCAAAACCTTTACACGGCCGGGTAATTTTTGAAAAAAAAAAAAAAAAACTTAAAACATTATCTGTTATCTTCTTCTTCATTCTTAACCTTCTTCTTCTCAAACAAGAAGAAAACCCTAGAAGAACAATACCACCACTCCACTCGCCATCACCTCCTTCACCCTCTCCTTACTCCAACACAGCCATCAACCATCACTCGCCGCCGTCCTCTGCACCACCACAACACCCACCGCCGCATCACCACCAACAGCCACCCCTTACCTTCCCCCGTCCTCCGCCACCCACCCTCCTTCCTCTCTGACCAGCAACAACCCATACCCGATCAACCACCCGCCGCCTCTCAACACCCCCACATCGCAGCCCCACCACCATTAGGGCTGGCAAATCGTGTCCTAACAGGTTAACAGGTCTCTGACGCGCGCGAACAAATCAAGTTCTTAACATGAACACGACTCGTTTAACTCATTTATATCTCATGTTTATAACACAGTTTTATGTTTTATGTACCAAAAAAGGAAAATGAAAGATTTTTGCCTCTTAATTCTAAGTACTAAAAAAAGTCAAAAAATCAAATAGTGTACTTTTCAGTCAAACAGATCTTATCGTGTCTTAACAGGTTACCCATTGCCAGCCCTACCACCAGTCGCCGCCGCTGTCCATCTCAGCCGTCCTCCGCCGCCATCTGCAGGTCAGGTCGCATAAAAATGCGTGTCATAAACAAATAGAGCGCGACCGGTTCGCCATCACAACCACCTGCAAAACGTGCAAAGACAAAATCATCAACAGGTGAACAAGCATCGAGCAGCGCAGCTGGAAACAATCAGGCGACCAAGCTCAAAGAAAGCGAGAAGCTAGCATTGCTAAAGGGCCGAGGGTTGTGTAACACTAAATTTGCACATGAAAAATCCCTGGAAGATTTGGGGGTTCTCGAAGGAGTGGAAACTTTGTTCGGGAATATCGGATGGGGAAAGCTATTAAAATGGTTTGATGTGGGTTTTGAGAGAACTACCCTTGAGTTTTTGAGCTCTTTAAGCCTTAAGGACGACAAACTCCGCTTTCGTCTTTTAAAAAAGGAGTGTGTACTCTCCATAGATGACATCTGCCGGATGATTGATGCTCCCACTGAAGATACTTTCGGCCCTAATGATCCTACCCACGAGTGTTTCGACACTAAGGCTTTTTGGAAATTTATCACCACTGACGATAATTTTGCAAGTAGCAAACTGAAAGCTTCACAGATAGTCCATCCGGTACTACGGGTAGCCCACCGTCTACTGTCAAACATCCTTGATAGTAGGCAAGATACTGGGAGCATTACCATTAGTGAGCTTTATCTGCTATGGTGCATGATCTACCCTCAGCACTCACAGCCTAACTTCGGGAGATATTTGAGCCATAGGCTGTTACAGGTCGCTAGTGCAACAAAAGGACAGATATGTTGTGGGTCACTGGTCACCATTTTAGCCCGTCACCCATCCCTAAAGCTTCAATTCCCGTCTACCTTGGCAGAGCTGAAAGGTGCTCAACACCTAGACATGGAACAGTTGGCTAAGATGAAACTCTACAAGCTTCCGCAATTCAGTAGTGGGTTAGTTGGTTAAAGGGAGCCAGTGAAACCATTAACATTCATCAAAAAAATGTTAAAAGGTTATCACTAGCTACTCCCACCTCTGCGACAGACTGCACAGGATTCTATGACCCAGTTAATGTTCCTGAGTCAGAAGTTCCTAGTGGGATCCCTGTAGATGCACCACAAGAGACTGTTGCTCGTTCCATCGCCATTGATCCCGAGCAAGCTACCATACGGGAGGAATTGGACCAGGTACGGGAGGAATTGGGCCAGGTTCGGAGAGAATTAATTGATCAGCGCGCGATGCTTCGTTCATGTATGCACACCAACGGGAGATGGGTCGTGCTATTGCTGAAATCCGTGATCGACTCAGGCCTCAGACACCTCCACCGCCGCATTAGATGCCTTCCGCCCTCGTCTCTGAGCATTGAGGACACTGCTTTATTCAAGCTTAGGGAGAGGTATTTTCTATTTCTTTTGTTTGCATTAGTTTGTTTATATTTCATGCATTATTAGTAGCCATTTTGCATTAAAAAAAATAAAAAAATTAAAAAAAAAATTGAGAAAATATAAGGTTTTCTGATTGCACACGAAAGGCACGTCTCATTCATTGTAAAACGTAAGCTGAAAGCGGGTCGGTGTAGGCTTACACGCTTTAGGACGCAAATTCTTTAAGTTGCGGGATAAAGTAGGCCCAACATAGTCACTTTTTTTAGAAAATATAAAATGTTTGGGGTACTTAGGATGGTGTAGTTGACTGGATAGTTGATAGCTACGCATAGCTTGTATCGGCAGCCCAATTCCATACGTACGGTGAGTTTTGAGCCTTAAAATTTCCATATATATTCATTGTTTCGTTTGATGTGTGTATACCGACATGATTCATCGTTTTAGAACTTGTGCATTACATACATTTTGAGACCTTAGGTTGAGATTTGACATAGAAGTGACAGAGGCATTAGGATTACCCATATGTTGAGCCCTTTTCGTCACCTTTATTTTCGTTTATTTTGTTATTAACCCAATTGAAACACTCCCAATAGTTGCCCCTTTGAGCCTTGACCTTTTCTTTTGATTTAACCCATAATTCGTTTACTACATCCGGTTTTAGCTTGTGCTTACTTTGTGACTTTACTAAAGTGTGTTTGAAAAAAAAAAATGAAAAATAAAAAAAAAAGAAAAAAAAAAGAAAAAAAAATGAAAAAAAATGAAAAAAAAAAATGAAAAAAAAAGAAGAAAAAAATAGAATAAATTGTTGAGTCGAAAAGACTAAGTTTTGGTTATGTGTTAGAAGTTCGTTTATTAGACCGGATTGTCTTTTCTTTTGTTTTCGCCATTTTCCCCATATTTTCCCACCTTTAGCCCTTGCCAACCCAAAAAGCCCTCTTGATCTATGTTAGGTTTTAACAATTAGGTGTAGATTTGATTAATGTACAAGCTTATGTTAACGACGTTTTTATTGTCCGGTTTTTAGAGAATCACTCCAAATTGCATATATATAACCGAGTGTTGAGTGATTATTGTGAGGGGTACATGCTATGTATGGTTAGATTCTTGAAGGGAGGCGAAACTTGAATAGGTACGCCCATGGTTTTTAAAAAAATGGCACCATTTAGACTTGTTGGGTCGTAAATCTATTGATCGTTGTAAGTCTTGTGAATTAATGTGTTCCTACGTTTGTGGCTTATATTCGACTTCGTTTGATGTTAGTCGTCTATGTTTTGAGAATGTGTTGGAAGTGTTTAGCATGAAGTTTGCCAAGGGAAAAAAAAAAATATTCATTTCAAGCATGCAATTGTTTTTAATTGTTTTCGTGTTCGCTCCTCGATTTAACTTTATTCTTGACTTCCTTGAGGACAAGGAAAGGTTTAAGCTTGGGGAGATTTGTTAGTTGCATTTTTAGGCATATTTTATACTCTTTTTAGTAGCTAGTTTTAGCGTTTTTATGCATTTAGGTTGTACATATTGCATCAATTTCGTTAAATGCATGTTTCGGTGGAATGGAATCTACTTTGGCTTGTTTTGGTTGATTTTGTAGGTGTGGAGAATTGACAAGAACACTGACGAGTGAGTTCGTAACTTACTTGGACTTGGCGTTTTTGAAAAGAAGTTTAGTTGGCAAGTGGAATTGACATAACTAGAGGGGGCTGAATTGAAAATATGATTTAAAAGATGACAACAAACTTTGAGTTATTTTTGGTGGAGATTTTTCGAAAGCAAAGGAGATCAAAAAGATTATTATCATTGATATTAAAAAGAAAATAATCATTCATTGAGGAGAGATATCTTGACGAGGCTGTTGGGCATCATCGAACAGGGGGAAAGAAGCAAGAAAGACTTGGCATCTTTATTCTTGAGGCATTGAAAACAATTACTATTTTTCATTCTATTTTCGTAAGCATAAATTTTAATGTTTAGTTTTGTATTTGTTTGATTGCTCTAGCCGCCATGTCCGGCTAGAACCTTTTTAATTCCGGCACTTTGGTATGTTTTCTTAGTTTTGATTCGTAAACTTATGTGAAACTCTTATGAGATCCGATTTTTTTTATGGTTTGTTTGGTTAATTCTTGATTTTATACCATTAGGTAAAATATTAGTTGGTTGATAAAATTGGCCACTTTGTTAATCATTCTAATAGAGTTCATCAATTTATAAAATTTTAACCGGTTTTATATATTTGATAAAAAGGAACAAATAACGGTTTAGGTTTGTCTATGAATTTAAATTCGTTATAGAATTAAACAATATAATTAAGCACTCCGAACGGCGTGAGTGTTTGATTGTAATCGATACTTCTATCATTGCAACCCGCACGCTAAGATCCGAACGGCGTGAGCTTGGAGTAGCGGGTTGGCTCTAATTAACGAACGGCGTTTGGTTAGACTTTAGATAGAGTGGATGTCCGAACGGCGTGACGTCTAGTATTGATACAAACCGTTTAATTAAAGGATCATTGCACCATAATTGTTAATGATCATAAGTCCGGGTCAAATTAAGAAACTGCCTTAGTGTTGGAATTAGCTTTAATATCTGAATTTATTTCACAATTTAATTAACATTTTTTTCTTTTAGTCGCTTGTCTTATTAATTTTAATTTTATTTTCGTTAACTTAAAATACACCAACCCCCCCCCCCTTTTTTATATAATAGTATTTGTGCGAAAACGCTTTTGGTATAATCATTTGGTCTGTATCCCTGAGGACACGAACTCTACTTTCACTTATACTAAGTAGATTATTATTTATTTATTTGCTGGATTCGACACCCAACAATTGTAATGAAAGTAATTGGTAAAAATTGAATGGTAACAATAATAAGTAAAAGATTCACACCCGGGTTTCAACAATTGATTACTAAGGCTCTAACAAATGGGTCAATTATACTATTGCAAATGATGTTCGCGGGTTGGTTGTCTCATTAGGCTTAGGTATCAAGAATCATCAACATCTTGGATGGACGATAATATACTTTATAACTCTAGAACATACAACCCTAGATTTGTGTTAAAGCAAGGAAACATGTTCATGACACTAGAAATTGGCACAAGATCAATTAACTAAAGTGACTTCAACATAAGATTAATCGCAATTCAACACAATTGTTTAACATACAAAAGCAAATAAAGATAGAAAATACCCAAATGTTTGAAACCCTGGAATCAATGTTTACACCCGGATATGAATAAATGTTTAGCCAAGCATGGCCATAAAGTTCTTCAAATGTTGTGTTCTTTGGTCTTCAATCTTCAAGAATTGATGAAAATGATGGAGGATGATTAGTCAAATTGATTGGAAATGATTAGGAGTGATTAGTAATGATGAAGATGACAATTAAAATCCCAAAAATCCCTCCTTTTCATGTCTCCATCGAAAATCCTGGTCAAATCTCCCATAAAATCCCTTAAATTTTTGCATTAAAATAGATTTTGACCAAATCTTGTCAGATGGCGCCGTCAGAGACGCGGGACTGCCGTCAGAGACGGCGACGG
>JAUTDX010006433.1:0-31379 GCA_030844895.1 Ambrosia x helenae
TCTGACATGTTAAACCGACCTAAAACCCCTATTTAAGCAATTTTAAGCCCCAAGTACCCCATAAACTCAACCTAATCACCCCATACTGCCTAATTACGAAAATATCAAACCCTAACATCAAACACCTACTAAGGCTCAAGAACACCATTCGGGAAGCTTGGAGAGCAATTCGATTGGTAGATTTGAACTGCTTTTCGTATAACATTCAATCTCTTGTGTTTAACTTCTTTAATACGTTTTTAAACATCATAAGAAAGTTTGTCCAGGTCTGAAACGTTTTCATAAAGGTTAAAACTTGTTGTTCATAAAGATTAATGGGGTTTAAACATGAAGTTATGCGATGGTTATTGTATGTATTGCATGGTATTGCATGTTCTTGATCTTTTAGACTTCTAGGGTTTATGATTGATGATGTTTGACATGTATCTTGCTAGTTTTTGACCAGGTATGTCTTATTGATATGGTACGATGATTGTTGAATATTATTGATCGATTATATGCGTAGATGATTGATTATAACTATGGTTTGTGCATGTTTAAAATCTGGACAGAATATTTAAATCGATTTGCAGAAGCTAAAACGTGATGTTAAAGTGTTTGTTTTTGATGATTTATTTGTTTGAAAACATTGTACATGGTCTTAGCTCTTCATAATGGGCAAAATCATCTGATTTGGACTTCGTTTGATAGGGTTTTCGAATTTTCTTTGTTAAATGTCATATCAGATTTTCGGATTAGTAAACTGGTCAACTTTAAACGATCATAACTTGAGTTTTACAAAGAGTTAGATTATGAAATTTTTACAGTAGGTCAAGATTGTAATAAATTAGCTTTTCCAAGTGGATTCATCCCATTTGGATGAATATACAATTTTTGGGAATTTTTCTACTAATCTGATCTGTTGTGAGTATTTTCTGGACATAGCTGTATTGTGTGATTTTTCATAATTTTTGTACATGGTTTTATCACATACTAAAAATATCGACTTGTCTGGTAGACCACCCTAGAATATTTAGTAAAATTTTGGGAGTCTAATTCACTGGATAAATATTTTTAATAAATTAGTCTTCACATCGCATAATCTGTCCTAAAAACGCAGATTATGTAACATACACTTATGTGGCTATTTGGAGTCTTTTATGACTTGTGTTTGACATAAACTTGTATGAGCACTTATATTAGGTGTATATGAAGTGCATAACTAATGTTAAGTATTGTGTTCACCAACGGGTCCGTAGGGTTTACTTGTGCATGTAGAATCAATAGCTGTCACTTACACGATTTTGAACTTTTAAACGTCTTGGACAAACGGGACATATGGTGTAATGATATTACACATACTCACTTAGTGACACATGTAATAGGGAGTTGGTAGCACATCATATTTGTGAAGTTTGGATTATTTGCTTGCATCCTAAGGTGAGTTTCACTACTTTTTCTCAAAAGCATCCGTCTCGGGTTTTAGACAACTTTGGTAAACATTTTCTAGTCCGGTTTAGGACTACTTTCACATCTCGGGTTTGAGATGCTTTGACTCCTTGTGGGGGTCAGATTTTGACTCCTTGTGTGGGTCGGATTTTGACTCCTTGTGTGGGTCGGTTTTACGATTCCTTGTGTGGATCGCGCTTATTATCTGTTTACAACTTTTACTGTCCTTTGTGAACTAAACACACTCTATCACTTAAAGTCCTTACGTATTATTGGGTTAATCACTGGAGGCGAACGGGGTATTTGTTGATAGCGCTATTAGGTTGTGCAGCAACCTCATGCTTGAGGTGCTTGTGTCACGGGCATGAATTTCTGACCACATCTTTCCTACTAGTGTTGATAGACACTAGTACTAAGGGAGTTTAACGTGTGTTAACACATTTCTGAAGGTTCCCAATAATCACATGTTTAGTTACAATGAGTGGGCTAGCTACCCTTGACAAGCTTAAACTGATGACATTTTAACATTTGGGTTTTTGGCAACTTTACACCTGTTATCCAAACTGTGAACTCACCAACTTTATGTTGACACATGATATACATGCTTTTGCAGGTAGTTAGCTTCCAGTGTCACGATTAGGAAGCACTGCACGTTTCACTGCGGGCATACACCTTATTTACATATCATGCTTTTATGTTTTCTTTCATATGGTTTTAATTTGGGCGCGTTGTTTTGCGCATGGTTTTAAAATGTTTAAATTTGGTTTACGCTTCCGCATCTTAACTAAACTTGATTTTTGAAAACGAACAAATGATTTGGGCATTTAGAGTTCGTTCATATGACTTATGGCTATGGGATCCTGGTATGTCATGCGCCTCGCGGTATAAACCCCGCAGTGGAAATTTGAGGGTGTGACTGTTATGTAACATTAATGAAAAGGAGTTGTCTCTCGCACCGTCTGGTTATCTTTTCTAGTTTCTTCCTCTTAATTTTTTAACCTTCAACGACGGCCTGCCACGGTATTTTGTTGTACCATTTGGGCCTTTTTTGTTACTTTTTTCTGGCTTCAAAATGACATGATTTTTGCCATCATGTTTCTTTCACTTGTGGGGTTGGATACCATGATGGTCTAAAATCAAGCTTCCATCAAAATGGGGTCTATAGAATCGAGCGGAATATTGTGGCTTGTTAAAAATAAAAAAAAATGTTAAAATTTCAATGGTATACACATAATAAGTAAGTAATATGTTTAGTATGTTTACCTTTATTTTCATATTTTTTTCAAGCATCAAGTGCATACTTACCCACAACTCGTGTAAAGTTGGCATCCACGATTTGCATCAAATGACTTCAATTCTAACCTATAAAACTCATTTTCTATGAGGTTTAAGAGCTTGGTGAGAAACCTTGAGGCGTAGGTCGACAACGAAAGATAGGACCCTGTATTGTTCATTTTTTGTTGTGGCTTTCTTTAAAAGTTTTATTTTTCTGTGCCTCTTGTTTTACTACAACATCATCGACATACCTTACTATCCTGGTCAAACTATTTTTCGCACATGCACGGTATCTCTTTTAATCAGCATGTTGGCTCTCGACTTTCGTGGTTGTACTTTGGGTGAAAATTTATGGTTTTATTGGTGTAGGCAGATACGAATTTTCATGATATTGTTCCATTTATTCATAATACTGTTAAAAATCCTCGTACCAGTTTTAATTTTATTATAAAATCATATTTTATAAATATTAATGTTAATATCACATATTAATTTAGTGGAAGCAAAAACATAAAATGATAGATTTCCAACATAGAATCAAATTGCAAAAACATATATAAATAATTAAAATACACCATAGGATGTTTAGTAATATACCTCAAGGAAACACCAATTTGTGGTACGATGGATTGACAAACGGTTCCTTTAGAAAACCAAACATGAAAGCTCCAAAATCCTTGAATCAACACTTAGAATGGACATGTGGTGTAATGGTGGTTGATGGTGGTCGAACACCATACAAGGGGCGGTCCATTGTTTGGTCACGCATAAGAGTGAGATTGGAATGGAGAGGAGAGGAGAGGAGAGGAGAGGAGAGGGAGAGTTGTGGTGGCTAAGGTTTGCATAATAATGATGATTAGGTATAAGTGTGAAAGAATATGTTTTTAGATCATCATTCTATTTACATAAGACACCCTAATCTTTCACCCTTAATCATCTCTAATTATAATCTCTTATTATAATTAAATACCCCATAATTATTATCATACAATAATTATTTATAACAATGTTTTATCAACTCTTTAATAAGACACATACACATTATTAAAATAATAATATCCTTCTCTCAATTTATTATTCACTAATAATCAGACCACATATCGTGTTATAAATATATATTTCACAATATACATTTATTACTTATTGGTCCTCCATGTAACTCTTTGGATCGTATCAAGATACCAACGTTAAATGATGAGTATCGGACATACACTTCCAATAGACTACCACTTGGACGATTCTCAATGAACAATGCTTAACGTAGAAATCAGGGGACACCTAGTTGTGTCATGTTGCCCCTATCCTGATATGACGTTTTATTTTGGTCAGCTAATTCTTATGTTCAAGCAACCATTTGCTTAGCACAAGAATATAGTCATTGATAACAATATTTACTATCTCTTCTGTAATTGCCATTTAACTTAACATGAGACTTGGATCAGTGTCAATCTCATATTGTCTAGACATTCTCTTTTCTCGTTCTATGATACAAAGTTATCAAAAATTCACTAAGTTTGAGCCTGGCTACACGTTTACACAAGTTTGCATCAACGAGGATACCAGAATGCGCAGCTTCTTCACGTTATTGTAGAAGAACATAATTTCCTTTGGCGACATATAACTCCCACTTACCTTCAGATCTGTTCCCAACCAAGTATCTTTATAGTTGTCCTGTTACGACACATTGTTAGATAAAGCAAAGAACAAACTTTGGGTCTAGGTTGTTCTAATATGTCTCTTGGGTCGAAGGACACCTAGATCATATCAATATCAAAATATATCATGACAACGATCCATGGAGATCATTTTGAAACAATTTACGTCTGGTATCATTCTCATATTCACGAACAACCAAATAATCATAATAGTCTTAGATCGAATTAATTCCCATGAATTTGATCAAAGACGGACATTTAGAATATTTAATAATCATAGATACTTAAAGATACCAAAAACAAACACAACAATCATATTTAAACATGCATTTAACCATTAAATCATAATAAATAATGTAGTTGTTTTATGTTTGAAACACCGAATACTAATGAATCAGAACCAGTCCTTAGCATTCTTCAACCCTATCTTCTTGATATGCGTGAAGTATATATATTTTTATGAAGATATTTGTTCATACAATTTCTAGTTCTAAAATATTTTAACCCTAATTTAAACTACACACACAAGAGGCAAGTGTACCTATCGGAAAGTAATATAATTTAAATGGTAAGAACCAGATATCAATCCGTAGATGTGGTTTCTCAGTAATAAACTTTTGTTACTGTACAGGTTTTTCAAGAGTTGGGTTGAGTTTTCTGAGTTAAAATTACTAAATATGAAGTGACACTAAAAATAAACGATTTATAAACAATCTTAATTAAGAGTCATCTAAATTAAGATTCCACTAACGACATGTAGTGTTCCTAGAGTAAGAAATGATGGCACGACAAAACTCTCTAATAATTAAGTTCCAATCAAGGTCTCTTAATTATATAATTCTTTGGAAAATTAAACTGACAAAAACACTTTAATCACCTAGAATTATTTTTAGAAGCTCGTTTTGTAATATTTAAGTTAAGATTTAAACACGAGTTATTAATTTGTCAAAATTCCTAACTTGACAACTTAAGGAAAATTAATTTGAATAACAATTTAATCACCTAGAGTTGTTTTTATTTAGAAAAATATTTATATTTTTCAAGTGACAAATCTAAGGCTTAAAACTTGTAAGACAATAATTTTGGCCTAAACTACTAACTTACAATTTTTATCAACCTTAGAATCTAACACAACACTATTATGATTTTTCCAAATCTAAGTATAAGATCTCACACGCAAGGGCGGACCTTGGGCCGAACCACCCCCCCCCCCCCCCAGCTTTTTGGCCCAGAAGTACTGGTTTTCGGATTTTTTCAAAAGAGGGGTTTTTTTTTAATCCGGCCCACCCTAATTAAAAAAAAACTTTTAGTAATAAGTCTAGACTCTAGCCCACTAAACATTTAACCCAACATATTAGTTAACCCCTAAAGCCCAAACATTAAAAAATCAATAATCCACTAAGGCTCTCTGCACCTGCATTCTTCAACAAAAATCCCACCCCTTTCCTTTCCTAAAACCCTAGAAAACCTATCCCGGCCCTCCCTCCCTCTAGTCACTGCTCATTCGGCCCTCTTTGTTCTGACTTTCGACCAGCTAGCCGCCAACAGTAGCTTCTAACTAGCCATAAGTAGCCCCTTCCAACAGATTGAGGTTCGTCATTCG
Organism: Ambrosia x helenae; assembly: GCA_030844895.1. Lineage (NCBI taxonomy): Eukaryota > Viridiplantae > Streptophyta > Magnoliopsida > Asterales > Asteraceae > Ambrosia > Ambrosia x helenae. Next base: position 5,962 of record JAUTDX010006433.1, read on the forward strand.
TGTTTAAATAATTAAATACTTAATTTTTATGTTGTTTAATTAAGTTGATTCATATTATGGATTGTTTTTTGTTAATTATTGGTCATTTAATTGTTGAAATTTGGATATGTTATTTTAGGGATTTTTGAATTCTAATTTTCGATGAACTTGATTTGCGTAGGTCATACTCATACGTGAAATATCATGGGAAAGGTGAAAGCCATCAACGCTTTCGCAATTTTCTTTTATAGTTATGGACTTTATTTATTAAAACAGTTATACAATACATCACTTTCTTTTTTCCCAGTTTACGTTATTGCCAAATTTAGCGAATCTCAAACGGGGTTCGAGGTCAATTCACAAGACTGCGCTTTTGTAAAGCATGACCGCGGCATATCTGACTTGAACAAATTTTGATCTTGATTGGAAAATCATGACCACGCTTATGAATCGCATGGTTGTGCCAATTCTGAAGGGCAAATTTTGATCTTGATTGGAAAAGCATGGTCGCGCTTATGAATTGGGTGACCGCGCTTTTTCCCAGACTTGACCAAAATATTGTTCAAGCTGCAGAACTTCATTGTTTTCGTATTGTGCGCTACTACGGGCTGTATTTGCAAAAAAAACAATAATTAAGTATCGAAACAAACGAAAAGATAATTGAAAATTAACAAATGGGAGATAAATGTAGGTGAAATTTATTTATAATTTTGCACATATCATTTCTCCGCATGCATTTCATGTTTAGCCATTGTGAAAGGGTCTGCTAAATTTTGATCCGTATGAACTTTGTTCAACAAGATGTTTCGTCATTCGAATATCTTTCTAATATAATGGAATTTCCTGAGTATGTACTTAGCTTTGTGATGTGACCTTAGTTCGTTTGCTTAAGCTCTGGACCAGTATTGTCATAAATGGTGTCTATGGTTTTCGTATGCTAGGCACAGTGTCGAGATCTATGATGAACTTCTTCATCTACACAACCTCCTTTGCTATAACACCCCAACTGCTGGCTAGAGATGAGACATCATCAATAACATCAAAGTGATACAAGGCTCGAGAAAATGTAGCAAATCAATATTCTAAGATTATCATTGTCACTAGTCCTTCGCATGCCATTTCTGTCAGATCCACCACTAGAGTCTGCGCAGTGTGCGTCACGCTGTGCAATAGCTTACGCAATCACGCGGGCAAGCTCTTCGAACGTAGTTGGGAACGTGCTGTACTTGGTATTGCGGGTGTTTCTTCTGGGCGACATGACTTCTTTCTAATACATCACACTAAAAGAATTAGACACATATTTATTGATAATATTCTCAATCATGTGCACATGAATAAACAACCATGATATCCATAATAACCATAACATACTAAATCACCTAACTATACACAATCACACAACCCAAGAAGAACAACCAATAAATCAGAACATAAACAGGAAATAGAAAACAAACCAGTAAACCATAATATTGTCATTTCATTAACTTGTTTTTAGTACATAGTTTTGTAATGGAAATACAAAATAAGTGGGTCACAAATGGCCTAATACAAGTCATACAATGATATAACCCAAAAGAAACTACTATTGGTTAGGATAAGGAACAAAAACCATAAACAACAAAAACAACCACAACTAAACTACTAAGGAGGTGGGGGAAACGCAGCAGCTAGGGCGGCGACGCAGCCCTCGTCATCTAATCCAGCTCGTCCACCCTATGCTCGAGGATGTCCACACGCCTCCACCCCTCGACCCGTCCACGCTTGGCCTCCGTACACCCACGCTCTGCCTCATCCAATCGTGCTCGCAAGCTAGTTAAGTGCTCGATTATGGTAGCCCTAGTCTTACCCTCAGAGCGTGCATCGGCCTCAAGCTCGTCCGCTAACTCCCAAAACTCGCAGATCAGGCCATCATGCGTACGGACCATGTCGCGCACCGAGTGAAGTGTGTTACACGTAGGTAGTGTCCCAAGAGTACCTGGTGCAGGAGGGTCAGTAGGGGGTTGTGAGGTCTCGCCACCATCAGCAACAATGAACATGTTATCGTCAGAGTCCTCATCGTTGTATGCCAAGGAGCCTACTATTGTAGGTAGGAAGGTTCGCTTGCGAACCTGGGACCTCCTAAGAAACTTATTTTGAGGGGGCTTGGAAGACTCAATAGCATGATTGGGCTGGGTTGGCGCTACAGGCTCCACAGGTCGGGGCCTGTTCACACAATTCGCATGCCAACAAGAAATGGACCATGAGGGCCGAAAGAAGACTCCGACATCTTAGTAGACAGTGCCTCCTCCATGCGAGGGGCGTCAGCTGGCGGCTCCATAACCATAGGGGCCGGGTCAGCGGCTTCCGCAACGACTCTCTAAGCATCACCGGCAGGGACGTCGGGATCATCATCCGAGACGATGGGGGTCCAACTACATGTCGTCTTCCTCAATGTCCATGTCCTCATCCTCATCCTCCTCGGGCTCTGAATCAACAAAGTAGGCGTCGACATCATCGTCACTAGACGTCTCAGGAACCATGTAGGAGTCGTCCTCCGAATTTGAAAAGATGATCTGATGAGCAGGGGAAGTCATGATCCTGTCAAAATCCAAATGTACACTTACACACATATAAGCGCCAAGAACTCATGTACTATACTCGCGTGAATGTAATGTACGAAAAGAGCATGGAACTTGGGCAGTGTATCGTGATGAAAATATTTTTCATGCAATGAAAACTTTTCTTTTGGAAAATCGTTGTAGTTATAGTTTAGTTTTTAGAGAAAACTAGTTCGCTATAACCTTGATCTCTGATACCAATCTGTCACACCCCGCCAAGGCAGAAACACAGATTCAACACGAAAGGTTTTCAAGCACAAGATTCGAGCAAACATTAATAATAATATAATATTAAAATACCAAGTTTGTTCAAAGATAACAACCATCACAAGAGTATTGTTTAAAACGAACCACATGTTCTTAAGTTTGAAAACACAAAAAGATGATATTCATGAATGAATGCTCAAATATGCCCCAAGTTCCATCCATTGGTTTAGTTACCTGAAAAACATGCATAAAAACTTTGTCAACATAAAGTCGGTGAGTTCACATGTTTAAAATAGTTAAAACATAAAGTTAATGAAATCCATGTATGACCCATCAATGTCTAGCTAAGACAACGATGATAATGAATGATCATGAGTCCATAACCAAACCTCGACATGTTGTGCCTCACACATTATACAATAAAGAAAATGTATCATCATATGTGAAATACATACCCTCTTTTCTCATATGTATCCGGGTTAGAGCGACTAACCAAGAGTGGGAGTGTCAACCCAATAGATCTATACAAGTGTTTAATGGCTAAATCCATAGCTAATAGTTATAGGTAAATTAATTGCACAGGGGCTTTATGAGTATTCTAAACATATTGTCTCATGTATACCGGTCTGCTAGAAATTCATTCTAAAACTAGTAAACAATGCATATCTTTCCCCAAAATATAAACAGTAAAAAGGGGCCGTGAAACTCACCACAACTCTGTGTGGAGTGCTAGTAAGAATATAACTCGGTGTGCTAGGAAAATAGATCTACACGTCCTATATAGAATGAACACCTTAGATCTATGTTTTATGTTTTCCTCATACATATGGTTCACCATCTCGTAGCATATTTATATTGGTATCAGTGGTGACGTTGACACTTTCCAATTTATTATCAAAATCAAGGTTTATTTTAACAATAAGTACCCTTTAAAACCATAACTCATCATCATATATTTCAAGCAAATAAACACACGTTATTTCTTTAAAAATACCTATTATTCTTATAGATCTTGTGTTAAACTAAGTACCCTTTTGTATATGTATAAATATAACACTTGACACACACATGGATGTTATGTATTACAGCCTTCACATACACACATGTATGTATATATGTATGCTTGCGCATACATATGTTCCACACACACACACATCTATTTACATTAATGTATTTGACACCCACACCCATAACTATTTATGTTCATATAACCTTCACACATACACACCCATATATGTATATGTTCCAATCCATTCACATAAACGATCATGTTCATGGTGTCATTACACTTACACATAAACATTTGTTTTACACACACACATACATACATATAGACATACGCGAAACATACATACATACATACATATATATATATATATACACACGAAACATACATACGTACTATATATACACATGCAACATACATATATACTACATATATATTTACATGCAATATACATATGGTTATTTTCCTAGGATTATCCCAAAGTGTGACATTTAATATCTTGTTTTTAAAATAAAAATTAGTTTTTAAACAACATGGGTGAACTATCTATTGTAAACATATGAAAATAACAAGTTAAGTTAGGAATCCATACCACTAGTGCTTGGATGTGGACTTGGATCTTGTTACAAGTGAGGAAGAGAGTAAGATGGTGAGTAGTGAGTGTGTGTTTAGGAGTGATCAAGTGTGGTGAACCAACGAATGAGGATGTTCATCCATGGACATCTATTTATAGAGTTAAAAGGATAGAGAGAGAGTTAGAGTGGGAGAGAGGGACGAAAGGGGTACGAGGGAGGGTGGAAAGTAAGAGACTTCTAATTATGGTAGGTCAACTAGTATGGTTTAGTGTGATTAAGGAATATTACCATATTAATGTTATGTCTTTCAATTAATGCACTTCAAATCAAGAGATTTAGTGGTCTAATATAGTCAAATGGAGGTGACTAAACTCTAGATTATGTTGGCTCCAAATCTCCATAATGTGACTAATTAGAAGATTATGTTTCATCTTCTTTCCATAATGTGACCACTCACGTGTCTTTCAAGGTGATTAGTCATGTTAGTTTAATAAAAAAAAAATTATGCATGGTGCATGGGGGGTGGCAACGGCTACTAAGCAACAAGGAAGGAGGGATAGTGCATTTTGGGAAGGTGATCTTCTATGGGTTTTGTTAACAAAAGAAATCATACCATTTTAGTAAGTAATAATGAATATGTTGGTAAGATTCTAGGCATTGGTTGACTAATCCCTTGATTAGACCAAACATAGGTGTTGTCTGTGATAATAATCCATTTGAATGACTACACATATGATCTTAGATTTGATGTTTGGAAAAACAAAAAGAATGTTATTGTGGGAGGGGGTTGCGATGGTTTATAGGCTAAAGGAAGACAAGATTTTTGCAATTTTGGGTAACACCATCTTAGGTTTGTGGTTGATTATGGATTCTAACCATAAATGGTATAATCATGCTTTTGGAAGTGATAAGATGTCTTTTTTGTTCTTCTTGCTTGGGCCAATTTTTCAAAGGAAAAAGGAAGGGAAGTGTGTTGTTAAATCATGGTTTAAGCTGTCACTCATGGATTATGGGGTTCAAGTCTTGAGGTTAAGATTTGTAGGTGATTATTAAGACAAGAATGAACATGTGGGAATGCACATTAGCCTAAAAAGAAGGGAAAAATGAATGAAGTGGGGGCTCATGTGTGGGGTTTTGTAATGGTTATTTTGGGTAAGAATCTTTCCTAGTGATTAGTGTTGATTATAAGATTAAACTAAACTTGAATAAGTGTACAACATGACTTGATTGTTCATTAAAGTGGAGACAAAATGCATGTATAAGAGATAAATTAAATGTGTTTTCTCACGTTATTGTTATTTCACACACGCATGCATACTCTTACACACACACACACATATATATATATATATGATTTTTTATTATTTTTGTATTCTAACTTGAAAATAAATTGTATTCAAGTTCCCATATATATATATACTAGGGTGTATCCCCTGCGTTGCGGGGACGGGGTTTGTAAAAGCACGTATTACAAATCTTTAGATGTGCATCAAATAAATGCAAACCGAATAAAATAACTCAACTCCCGGTAACAACCAAATGCAAACTAAGATTTCCTAAACACATCTAAAACTGCAAACATTAAAAAAACAACAAAGTACGTTTTTTAGTTTACAATATAAAAGAGTTTACATTGTTATGGTAAAAAAGCCCTAAATGTATAAATTTACATTGAACATCTACAACTAAACTTTTTTCAGAAATAAGCAAACTTAAACAATTTGTTATCAAATAACAACAATAATAATAAAACAAAGATTAATGACAACACTTCCATTAATGATGATATTTGACTTTATGTCTTTGTTGTTGAAGTAGAAGCTTCGTTTATGCGAAATTTGTCCACATAAACTCAAATCCTTGTTGTTGATGAGGATACACACCTAGGATGACTTCCTAGAATGTTCTTGATATTTGACTCTATGTCATTGTTGTTGAAGTAGAAAATCTGTTTCAGCTAAATTATCCACATAAACTCAAATCCTTTTTGTTGATAAGGAGGACTTTCCCAGTGTGAATGGTGACACATGTGATAGGAATGAGGTTATTGTCATTGACATGGATGATGATGAGCCAAAATGTCCGAGGTCTTTCCAGCCAGACCCGTAAGTTCCCAGACTGTTCCTTTAGTCTTCTTGCAAGCGTCATAAGGGTTTATTTTCATGACTTAAAATCTGTTGTTCATCAACATGGCGCCGTCTTCTCAACTTATCAGGTGCATAGTTTGCCTGGTATGCACGTCATTTTTCTATTAGTAGAGCCATGTTAAAATTCATGTAAGATAAAACAACTTATATGAAAAAGAGGTTTAGAGTAACCTTTTAGTCTTGAACTTTGAGTAGTTGAGGTATGTGAATGTTAACAGCTGTTTTGAGTTGGCCATATATAATAGTTCAGCCTGTAGAAAGCAACAATCTTTAGGTTTTTTTTTTGTTTATAGTTTCTTGATGGATGAAGCTGAAATTAAGTATAGGCACAAAACTTTCAAATCCATAGGATTGTGCAGCTGATTATGTATCCATAGTAAGCGTAGGAAACAATTTTAAAGAGTAAATAGTTTCCTTTTTCGAAGCAACGGTTAGTTCAAAACCTTATGGAAGATACTTGTTGTGTTAAAGAAAGGTGTACACAGCTGGCTTTTGCTAAAAAGAGGTTTTTAAAGCATAAATTATAACCCAGATTACCTGAGATCATTAATGTCGGTGATGACGATGAACAGAGAATGCATTACTGATGTTCATGGTCTAGAGTTCATCTCTTCAATTGAGAGAACGTGGGTTGTAAAGAAATGCAAAAGAGAGCATAGTAAGTTAGCAAAAATCATCCACTTTTAGGAAAGGGAAAAACCCGCCATGCTACTCCAAAAGAAAGAATAGAATGGTAGGTTTCTTTTTTTTCAAAGATGTTTAGATCTTTGCAAATTGACCGGTATTTACTCTCCTGGCACCCTTCAGAACCTACGTTCTTTCAGTCAAAAAGACAAACTCTACACCATTAATAACAGTAATGCATTGTCTGTTGATTACCATCATCAGCATCAACGATCTCATGCAATTTGTATTTTAATTTATGTATAAACTTCTTTTCGCGGTAAAAGTTGGCCGTATAAACCCTTGCGTCACCCATTACATAGCCAGGATAAGATTTTGGATAATCCATTGTTTCTAAAATGTCCAAAAATTTGTTTTTTCAAAATTGTGTATTAGGCTCACCATGAAAACATAACATCTAACCAGACAACCTAAGAAATCTGCAAATATTGTGCCTATATCGAAGTTCAGTTTCAACCATCAAGAAACTAAGATAAAAAAAAACCTAAAGGTCATTCCTTTCTACTTGGAAAACTTACCTAAAATTTGTGGCTGCATATGTATAACCGCCTGAAATGTTAAAAGAGTTGCACTTTAGCATAACATAAAATATTTAAAAATAACATAAGGCAAGATAAAATATGTCACCTTCACATTTCCCAGTTTCAGCTGCTCCGAAGGATATGCATATTCGGGCTTTAATTGGAATTCGGAGAAATGGATTTGATCGTTGCTTCATACTAACTCCGATTTCATTTTCGTAAAAGATTTTGAACCTTCAATGCTGCATTCTCCGCGAAATACGCATAGGCTCCCTTCCTTCGGTATTAGAATAGGCAACATTTGATCATCTTGGTTCAGAGCTTTCCCAAGAAAGCATATGTTACTCATCATGACCAAGGAAAATACCGCTAAATAACAATTATATATTATGGTCTGTACAATCATAGCATATAAAGCTCATGTACCCCCAAAAGAAAGCGTTTATGAAAAGCAATTAAACATTATTCTAAAAGAGCGAAACTAAAGAAGGCTCAGAGTCGATAACTCACGCAGCTTTGGCTACAGGACAGCCGGCAAGAAACCAACTGCCATTTAGTTCTTTCACACCAACGTGGCAACTACAGTAGTTTTGTGTTCGTGCCCAACGATTCATCATAGCCCCGGAATGGAAAACATATTTTTGAAAAGTGTATCCCTATCAGCCAGCAATTGGAGGCAAAGTAGCTGACCACCATGCGGACTATTAGACGTAGCCACTCTCATGCTGTACATCAGAAGAAGATTTTTTTCTTGAAAAGGTAAAGAGGCTGCACATCAACTGTTCTGGAAGGCTCAGATAATCCACATAGATTGCACGTCAACTGGTTAACACATGAATCAATGTGTTGCCCCGCCAAGATGCGGAATATCTCATAAGGATAACCCCGCCATGGCTGCAGACCCGTTAATTACGCAGGATACCAAAGCCAACGGCATTATCATAGACGACGAAGCAAGAACAGCGGTCATCAGAGCAATATGTATTAAAGAATTTCATCATAGCCCTAAGATATGCACGCCGAATGAAATGCCTAAAGATGGCCACACTAATTCAAAAGCCGCAATAAATATATTAATACCCATGCTTATTGAACAGTACATGCATTTATGATACAAATCAAATAACACACAGACATGCATCATGCACCAAAAAAAAGGCACAAAAAACCGTAACAATAAAAATACGTGCGTCATATGTATGAGGAAGCATAGCAAAAGCACACGTGTCCAGACAAGTTATAACAACAATAACCTTCTAAAGAAGGTAGCGCAGACCTCATAAACACAGCCACACCAACAGAAGCTGGTAAACCAGAAATTTTGGGTTCAGTAGACCAACAGGCTGCACATGGACTGGTGTAACAGGGTTAGATAACCCACACAGATTGCACGTGACCTGGTTAGCAAATGATTCTATAGATTGCCCCACCAAGCTACGGAATATCTCATAAGGATAAAACCGCCATGGCTGCAGAACCATTAATCACGTAGGAAGCCGAAGGCAAAGGCATTATCATAAACGACGAAGCAAGAGCAATGACAATCAGAGCAAAATGCATAAAAGAATTTCATCATAGACCCAAAACATGTACACCCAATGATATGAGTAAACATGGGCATACCACACGAACCTATGGGTTGCCCCGCCAAGATACGAAATATCTCATAAGGATAAGTCCGCCATGGCTGCAGTCCAATTACATTAAATGTAGCTTGTTTAACCATCTAATAAAACATAACATCAATCAAACGACATCAGCAAAAGTATCTAAACCAAAGATTACCTTCAACTGCTACTGAACAAAGGAAAAGAAGAAAAAAAGAAGAGTGCTGGTCGCGAGAACAAATACTTTTTGCAAAGCTTTCCAGGTGTCCAGCCACGTAGCCTCGGCCTATCCTTTCTCATACCTATAACGTATTATGACCAATCATATACGCACACATACGATCTCACCAGCCACACACTCCATCTCCTTTCTCTCTGGGTCTCTGCCCATACTATACCAATAAGCAAACGTGCAAAGCAAGGTTAACACCTACACAGGCACCTCACCAGATTAAACATGTGAATCACTATAAAAAACACATACCCAAATGACTCCGACTAACGTAACTGATAAAGAAAGACAGTGACCAGATCCATCAGCACCACCGTCAAATTGACCGAGGCACATATAAGACAGTCCAACATTCAACAAAATACTATTGTAATAATATAATATATAAATATATTAATACCTATGCCAGCGTTGGGCCCTGCCAAAACGCAAATTCACTAACGCATACTGAGAGTCTTCGTAATAACCTACATATTATAATTAACCAAACACCACACAAACTAAGGCTCAGATTCAACTTTTCAAACAACCAAACCTAGAAGCCGCCATGGTTGCATTCTTATCGGTTGTCATATAAGGGTAAATCTGCCATGGCTGCACCATTACCGGATGCCGTGTGAAAATGTAGCAACTCACATGACCATCTCGGCTGCCCCGCCAAGGTGTAAATAACCTTATCCTTTCCAGATTCAATCAGGCACATAGAAATCCATCATCATAGCCTTTAAAAATGCAGGTACTGTTCAATGTTCTTAAAGCACCGGTATTGATATATTTATTATAACTATAATTATAAATATATATATAATACCCACACAGATCAATGGGCTGCCCCGCCAAGATACGAAATATCTCATAAGGATAAGTCCGCCATGGCTGCACACCTACTAATCACGCAGAAAACCAAAGCCCACAACATTATCATTGACGACGAAGCAAGAGCAACGACAATAAGAATGCTTATTAATGTATTTATTATAATTATCAATATAATATAATACCGACACCGATCAATGGGTTGCCATGCCAAGATACGGAATATCTCATAAGGATAAGTCCGCCATGGCTGCACACCCGGTAATTACGCAGGAAAACGAAGCTAACAACATTATCATACACGACGAAGCAACAGCAACAACAATCAGAGCATTATAACCTCTTTAAAATAGACAAAATGTCATCAACACACAGAAACAACCGAAACAACAAAAGTATAAATCGGGAACCGGACAGCGGCCGTAGGCGGTGAACCGACCCACTACCACCGCTGGTTGAATACGGCCGCTGTAACAGCCGCCACTAACACAACATGCAAGTCGGCAGAAACCACAGTACTCAACACCCAACAGTATTGAACACACCCAATGAATCATCAAAAGTCCCGTCAAACTAGACGACGACCGTTGGTGTTAAATCGACCAACTACCACCGTCGGTCCGACCGCTCCAACCGCCGGTAGGAAAAGTACCAAACCACCACCGCTACCGTTGACGGCATCAAACCAATAGAAAAAAAACCATGAGTACATAAAGTGACAATAAATAATAATAATAATAATAATAATAATAATAATAATAATAATAATAATAATAATAATAATAACAATAATAATAAAACCTACCATTTGAACGACCGTTGCATTTAACCTAAACGAGCGCAAAGGAACGAACGGCGGTACCAATCACTGTATACGGAGGACGTTAACCGTTGAGACAGCAACGGACGCTGGTATAATGGCGAAGTAAACGGTGGTAGTATGGCGGCGGACGGCGACCGTAGGAGCAGAGACCCCGAGAGAAAGGAGATGGAGTGTGTGTGTGTGAATGATCGGTCATAATATGAGAAAAGAGAAGGAGTGTGTGTGTGTGTGTGTGATATGAGAAAGCGCCACGTGTCCGGACAGGTGGAAAGCCTAAAAAAACGATAATAACAAACTCTAAAAACGTACCGAGCCTAAGTCGAACCCGGGTCTCGAACAAACACTAACAACACCCATACGGACTGATTTGCAACATCCTTTGATTATAAATCCGATTTTTGTTTATAAATAACCTTGTAAAGAAGGTGGGCCAGGCCTCATAAATGCAGGTACTGTTCAATAAGCACCGGTATTAATATATTTATAATATATATATATATACACATATATCCACATGTGTTTAGATAAGTAAGCATATGTACATGTTTTTAGTAAGAAGATTAGGATTGTCTAAACCCGCGTCACCAATGCTCGTTGAAACGAGTGGAATTGCGCTCGTTCGGGTCTTGTTAGACTCTTCCAAGGGACTTATGCATATAAAATGATGTCTAATATGTGTATCAATTTAAATGTTTACTAGAAAGTGTACGGATTTTGACATGGTAAATCGGTGGGTGTCACATGCTTTAAACATGTTGACATTATATTGGTATATTTCCGATGAAAGAGACTCGCGTAACCCAAACCATAAATGTGTAAATTCCTTCCAGTCCTTGTGAGTAAATTATTTCATGCAACAATTTGAAATATTCTAATGAATCTGAAACCTGCAAAGATATATGTTAGCATTTGGGAAACACGAGTTCATAAGTGCCTAGTCTCTGTCAGTTAAAATAACACGCAACTCAATACACTCTTCCAACATAGACTTTAGAATCTGAAGGACACGTATGAAGTTTCCTACAAGTTTCTTCGAAACAACGGCAATTAGCGGCACAAAACGACTGGTTTGTCGACGTCATACCGACAACTTGGGCTAAAGGAAAATGGTACGTGTTGGTTTTGTGGGTTGTGTCGATCAAGAAAACGTGCGGAAATTCACACGACATTTTAAAGGATAATAGATGCAAAAAAAAAATTGTCCTCAACCGTGTTTGTTGCAGGATCCTCGCGAGTGTAGTACGTGTAGTTCTTGAAATCGGCAGGTTTTCCAGCTCCTGCATGGGTGATTCACTGTGTTTCTTTCCATCATTATGTTTCTGAATAACATTGTTTATGTCTTTCAAAACACACTTGCATTCCCGGTACTGTCTCTTTATGGTTACCAGATTTTATGCGCCTCCATGTCCTGCGCTAACAACTTCTCCACCAATTTAAATTTGTCATGAGAAGGTCTTCTTGCATACGCGTGATCTTCTAGATATTCAGCAGGACCGTGTTTATGTTTACGTTCGTCACATCTATCCTCCAAGCTTCACGCCTCCCATCATAGAACCCGAGCACTTGAAAAGGGCAACCAATATTTGTCTCGTGGTTCTCCTCTGCATGGCTATGCGCCTGTGCTTGCTGCTATGGTTGCATTCAAGCCAAACCTTCATGTCCAAATCATTACTTTTTTAGATCGTTAGATCACAATGACGCAACCGTTATCTTTTCCCCCATTTTTGACCCACGTAACCAACTCTTTTGGCGACATAAAAAGTTGGTAAGTGTCATATGAAACTGTCGGGCTACATGCGAGTTATGTGGTTGCTCTCTGAAACTTGCGGGTTGTGTGGTTGCTTGTCCGAATAGTTTTCGTGCGCTTACGAAGAGTGTTGCGGTACGTACGCATGTTCACCACCATGTTCGTAATACTGATTATTTTCTAGTACGAACGCATGTTCACCACCATGTTCGTTGTACTGATTGTTTTACGGTAGTATGCATGTTTACCACCGTGTTCGTTGTATTGATTTTTTCCGGTACGTATGAAGGTTCACCATCCTGCTCGTAGTACTGATTGTTTTCCAGTAAAAACAAAGGTTCAAAATCGGGTTCATAGCATGACTCGTTCAGGTGTGGGAGCAATGGTTCTTTATAACCAGACACAACCTCTTCCTTGTGAGGATCACTCTATCTTCTTTCGCAAGAATAAAAAATACATGTCTTGTAAGATCAGGAATGTACTCGTTTGATTGCTCGAAATAATTATACAACTATGACATTTTTTCGAATAATAAAAAACACACAAACAAAAGAAAAGGCAGAAAATAAAAAGATCGTATGTTAATGTGTCGAAGCAGAAGATAGAAGAAGAAAAGAGGAACCAATAATTCAACTTAACCCCAATGCACCTCGTATTAGTCTATACAAGGTGTATATGGTACCATATGGTAGTAGCTTTGTGTTACATCGTATTGGCGTCGTACCGAGAATACAAGGTGTATCAAACCAATAATTGTTCCTTTCAGTCAGACTTTGGGTCACATGAAACCCTATACACCTTGTATTGACCGATACGACACGTATATGTATCAAATACTTGTCATTTCTGCCCAAGTGAGAAATTGTGAAAGGAATACGCCGCATATTGACTAATATGTACATGTATAAGGATATTATATCCCAAGAAACATAGCTATGTAACGAGCCTAATTCTAGTTAATATAATATTTAGCCGGCCATATATTTGTCTCACCTAGAAGCACGATGCTTGTATTAACCGATGTACGCGCCTAGCACAAGACACATAGCCATTTCTTTTTTGTTTCTAAAATACTTGTTATTCAAAATTGGGGTTTATGGATTCTTATTATAAGATGAAAGAAATACAAACTTGGAATTATATAAACAATTTACACTTGAAATCTTCTACTATATATAAAGTTAAACATAAATACATATAATATATAGGTCAAATAATTATGTAGCTAGCCTTTTCTTGTATAACAATATACATTATATGGCATCAACATACATATATATACCTGCCTTGTTGATTCACGACGCTATTGAGAAAGCTATTCTACGCTTAAGAACAACTCCAAAGGTTAAACAAACCAACTTGGCTTACGTGTGCTCATTGTAGACTTGGATATAGGTCATGTCTTTTTCTCGCAATGAGATTCGAGTTGGTTGTGTTAACATAATCGAGCATGTTCTCTCACTAGAAGAGAGAAAGAGTTTACCTCTTATCTTAAAATAAAGCTGAAATTCTTTTAAAGTCACTTTAAAACAATGTGAATGGTTATGTTAATATAAATTTTATACATTCCCTTCACTTATAATTATAATCTTCAATAATCTTTTGGTTGCTTACTTTGTTTTGTTACCTTTATTCAGTTTTCATACCTTTTTCAGAAATGTCTATATCATATGATAATTATTGCAAAATGGTCCCAAAAAAGTTATAAATGTGGTCTGTTTAAATACTAGTTAAAGCAATCAAACAAAAAAAACAAGAGTAGAAAAGTATAAGATAATGCCAACGAAGCTTTTACAAAACATGACACAATAAAAGTGAAAAATATTACTAGTTGGTTTGGAGTTGAATGATACTCGCTGGTTTTTTGTGGGTATAAAACATATATGAAAAACTAAAAATGAAATAGTTGCTCGAATCTCTCGAATGTCTTCTTTAAAAATTATCTATGACCAGGTCATCTTTGACACCCCAGACAAACTAAGTTCTTAAACTGTTATATGTATGGGAGGTTTGTGTTTAAAAGGAAAGTATGATTCTACTTGTTTAGACAAACGGATATGACATTTTGAGAAACCACAGGATCATTTTCTTTACCCAAATGAAAATCCTATTTTTTTTCTTATCCAAACCAATTTTTAAGGCTGACATATCGTGTTAGACATGAATACGATAAGACACGAACACAAAACTGGTAAATGCGAACACGACACGATAAAATATTGTATCATTTTATCGAAACACGAACAAGAACCTGTTTATAACACGTTAACATGGTAAAATCGACACGGTAAAACACGAACCTGTTTGAAACATTAACCATTAAATTGTATCCACAAACCTATGAATGAGAGACTGACTGGTGTCGACGTTGAGAAGAGCGGGTGACGGCAGACGGGTTATGGGTTATGGGTCATAGCGGACGGCGGACAGGGATGGTGAAGATGAGAACGTAGGAGGAGGGATGACTGAGCAGTTTATATGTTTGTTCTCCGTGATTTGAAAATTGAAAATTAGGTTCCATCATCTTTAATATGCATATGAATAAGGTATACCCCATCCCTATATATAAGTTTTATAAATAAAAATTCTTATGATCATATCTTAACGATTGTTTAACATGCTATAAATGTGTCTTTAACTTGTTTAGACAGGAAACCTGTTAAGGTCTTATAGTAACGAATTGTTTAAGACACAAAACATGTTAAGGTCAAACACTAAACATATTAAGGTCGTGTAAGTTCGTGTCATGTTATCATGTTTGTGTCTGAAATTTCCAGCCCTACTAATTTTATAAGTATAAATCACACTACAAGAATATTGTGCATTAGCAGCGACAACAGAGAAGTCGCCGCTATTGCTCGATCTGACGCGGTCGCACGAGGTTTTAAAACGTTTAAGTGAGGGGTTTTAAAATGTTTTGACGTTGATTGCGAAAGAGATCTGCCGACTGGAAGTTCACTGTACAAGAGGCAACAAAGACGATGCCTTTAAGAGCGACATGTCGTCGCTATTACCTCTAAAATCTATTTTACCGGGAAAAAGGTTTTCATCGCCAATTATTTTCCTACTCTCCTTCTCCTCTATCTGCTGCCACCCATCTGCGAAGCACCACCACACCAACGAATTGTCACCACCACAACACTGAGCCACCTTCTCGAGCACTACCCACCAACGACTCGATACCACCACCACACCAAACCACCATCACAGTTCTGACACCACAACCACAACTCCGTCTCTTCGAACCACCATCAGGTCAGCCATTGTTTTTGTTATATATTTATGTTTTAAAGTTTTTTCTTAATTTTTTTTTATTTTCTTGTAATATATGTTTTATAGGAGCATCTATCTACTATGACAACCACCGGAGCATATCAACCACCGCGGTTAGTCGCTGCTAATTGTTATTTTTTGTTTAGTAATTATCTATTTGTATATGTGTGGTGTATGTAATTATGTATTTGTATGTGTATGGTTATATATGTGTATGTATGCATGCATCTTTTATGTTAATAGGAGCGCCTATCTACTATGACAACCACCGGAGCATGTCAACCACCGCGATTGGTCATCACTAATTGTTATTTTTTTTCTTTAATATTATGTATTTGTATATTTATGGTATATGTAATTATGTTTTTGTATGTGTATGGTTATATATGTTTTTTTTTCTTAAGGTTTTTAGTATTTTCATGTGTATGGTTACATATGTATGTGTATGTAAGTTTTTATATATACATATATATATAGGGGATGGTTCAATAGAAAACTCATTTTATTGAGAGAAATCGAGAACTTTATATTACATATGTGCAATATATCATATATTGCATATGTGTAGTATATATTGCACATTAGTAATATATCATATGTTACACATGTGTAATATATCATATGTTACACATGTGTAATATATACTACACATATGCAATATATGATATATTGCACATATGTAATATGTATTGCACATGTGTAACATATGATATATTACGTATGTGCAATATATGATATATTGAGTGTATTACATATGTGTAATATATATTGCACATGTGTAATATATATTGCACATGTGTAACATATGATATATTGCACATGTGCAACATATGCAATAATAATTAATATATTACACAAGTGTAATATACAACATATGATATATTACATATGTGTAATATAGAGTTCTCGAGTTCTCTCCCTAACTATGAGTTCTCAATTGAACTTTCCCCTATATATATATATATATGTATGTATGTGATGTATGTATGTATCTTTTATGTTAATTTGTGTATATATGTATGTTTTAGGTTAATTTGTGTAGTTTTTTAGTATATATGATTTTTTTTTAATTGGAGTCAATTGAAGAAAATTGATGAAACTTGGAAAAAATTGGGGAAATTATGGAAATTAAGAAAAATTAGGGAAACTGGGAAAAAATGGGAAATTAGGAGATATGTGTGTGTATGTATGTATGTATGTATGTATGTATGTATGTATGTATGTATGTATGTATGTATGTATGTATGTATGTATGTATGTATGTATGTATGTATGTATGTATGTATGTATGTATGTATGTATGTATGTATGTATGCATGCATGCATGCATGAAACTCACACATCGCAACTAGAAATAACCGTCCTAGAAATATCGTGTATTCTATTTGTAATGTTTCAGTAAATGATTTCACTTTATATTGTGCTTGTGTATTGTATTTGTAACATTTTTGGACATGTTTTCCTTAGAGAAACGAACGAAGACTTCCATCTCTAAGTTATTGTGCCTGTTATCATCATGGCTGATGTCATGGGCATAGGCCATGGCTGTGATGGAGACGGCGATCCACCACCTCACGGTGTTTGACCCTACAGTCATGAGGAGGATAGTAAGTCTTATTATAAATAATTTATGGAATATTTTACTTCATTCATTTAATTATCGTGACTAATCATTTTTAATTATAATTGCTGCTGAACCAATCTAGAGAAGAACTAGAGAAAAGGCCAAGAGCCACGTATACCCCTATCATTAAACAGAGTGATCATTTCACTCGCGAACTGGGGATGTACATGTGGCAGTTGGTTACATTTGATAAAGAAGGATGGAATAATGTTTCAGCTACTAACAAGAATGCCTTGCATGAGTATCTTTGTGTAAATGATTTCTAAGTATATTTTATATGTTCTCTGTTGATTCGTTTTTTTTACTTGACTAATTTCTTTTATTTAATTTGAAGCAAAGCTTATATGGATCGCATTGCAAATGATGTTGACGCTGATAACATTAACGTGGGATTAAGTTTTGAATCCAAAAACGATACTCAGGCCGCAAACATAAACAAAAATATTTTAAGTGGTATTGTCGGTGTGATCTATGTCCAGGTGCTTCTATTCAAGTCTTCTAAACCCAAGTCCAATAGCAAACAAATAAGGCCCAAGAACTTCTTACCTCAAATTTAAACAATATTAGTCATAATTTGTGCAATGACTTTTCTTGATTGGCTTATAACACTAGTGTGGAGGGGGGTGGCATCTTCATGATGGGCGTCCACGTAGGCGCCACGTAGATGTGGGGGGAGAGGCATCTTCATGATGGGCCTCTAAGGGGGTGGTGTGCACTATGATGGCGGGCCCCCTCATTGGCTAGAATTATTAAAAATAATAAAAAATCTATTAAAAATAATAAAAATAGCCCCGGGATGAAAGGCGTGGCGTTGCGGGTGATGCCGTGCCGGCCCTGGGAGGCGGTGTTGCCCGGGGCGGCATCTGCTTGATTTCCCTTGCCGGCCCTCTTGCCGTGCCGACCAAATGGAGTATGGAACCAGCAAGGGTTTCATCATAATCAATTCCTTCTTCTTGAGAATAACCTTGTACCACCAGTCTTGCCTTGTTCTTGATAATCATACCACTTGTGACAACAGTCAACGAACCAGGTCAACATCCGTACGCATTTCATTTCTTGCTTTTATCTTATGTGCATATTGAGACATTTTTCATACATTATACCCCCCCCCCCCACAGCCTAGTGAAGCAAGAGTTAATCAGAAAACTCAACATATGGCACTTTTTTAGTCATACAACACCCGAACAATCACCAAACAAGCATTCAAAAAGGATACTACACCCTAACATATGGTAACCTCTCTCTTTAACACATGAACATGCAAAAAAATAATTATGTTAAGATGCACAAAATACATGTTAACTAGCTCTTACCATTGTGAGACCGGATGATATTCCTATATCAAAGGGTATTAGAGGCTACTTAGCGGACACAATGTGCAATCACAATACTATTAACATATATAGGACGACTAATAATATGTTAAGTCTTGGAACATTATAAAGCTATTTATCATGGGACTTCACAAACCATGCTCACATGAACATACATACACACGACACCTCACATATATCACCATGTATACATGTCTACTCAACTACCAATACGAATATACACAAGACAAGTCCCTACCCAACTAAACTACCTAAACTTACACATAATTAGTTAGTTAACATCTCATGGATCATCACATTTGTCCTATATCTAGCCGACTTTAACACCTTGGATGTCAACTTTCACTAAACAAGGTAACAAGACAATCAAGTTCACTTCCCTAGATAAGTCAACTACCCTCTAATACTTGTTTATACTCGGCCCGAAGGTCCCTAGGTATGACACCAAAGCTATGATCTCACTAGAACCTCAACACTCTTATATCAAATGAGGAAACAAACAACTAACTATCACTCCTCTTATAAACAACCACCCTTCCTCTTTGAGAACACACAATCGGCCGAAAGAGACCCCTTAATGATAAACATTCTTGTGTCAACATCACTCTATCTTTCCTCACCTACACATCTACATTTTTGGCTACCCTCACTAACCAACAAGAAACATAGGTGGACTAAGATCTTACACCAAAATGGATAACAAAACAACTCTCCTAATCACCTCTTCCACTAGTTAACTATACCCCTTGTGGCCCCCATCACACATTATTTCAAATGGTTTTGACCAGTCGGGTGATTGCAAGATTGGGGCATGTACTAACTGTTCTTTTAACAAATTAAATGCCTTTAAACAATCATCATAAAATTTGAACGGGACATCTTTTAATAATATATTACAAAGAGATTTTGTAATGACACTAAAACCTTTAATGAACCTTTGGTAAAACCCGGCATGTCCAGAAATGACCGAACTCCCTTAACATTAGTAGGGGGAGGTAAGGTTGAGATTACTTTCACTTTTGCCCTATCAACCTCCATCCCTTACTTAACACTACGTGTCCCAACATGATTCCCTCCTGAACCATGAAATGGCTCTTTTCCCAACTCAACACCAAGTTAGTTTCTACACACCTTTTTAAAACTTTAGTTAGTTCAGTTAGACATGACACAAATGATGAACCGAAAAGTGAAAAATCATCCATAAAAATTTCTAAGGTGTCCCCGACCATATCTGAAAAGATACTCATCATGCACCTATGAAAGGTGGTCGGGGCATTGCACAGCCCAAATGGCATTCGCCTAAATGCGAAGGTGCCATAGGGGCATGTGAATGTAGTCTTTTCCTAATCGTTAGGATGAATGGCTATTTGATTATATCCTGAGTAACCATCTAAAAAGCAATAAAACTTCTGACCTGATAGCTTCTCAATATCTGATTAATGAAGGGTAAAGGGAAATGGTCCTTTGAGATGGCAGCATTTAATTTACTGTAATCAACGAATACACGCCACCCAGTTACCGGCCGGGTAGCTATTTGCTCGCCACTCTCACCTTTCACAATCTTGATGCCCTCCTTCTGGGCACCATTTGGGTTGGACTCACCAATGCACTGTTCGAAATGGGATAATTAATCCCAGCATCCGACCATTTGAGTACCTCCTTCTTCACAACTTCGCGCATATTGAGATTTAATCTCTGTTGTGTATCCCGCGTGGGCGTTGCATCTACATCAGTAATAATCTTATGCATAACAATTGATGGACTAATACCTTTAAGATCAGCAATTGTCCATCCGATGGCCGCTTTTAAGATCAGCAATTGTCCATCCGATGGCCGCTTTTTGAGATTTGAGCACCTTGAATAGTGTCGCTTCCCGATTCACTTCTAGGTTAGCTGCAATAATGACCGGGAGGGTCTCTCCTTCTCCCAAGAATGCATACTTCAAGTTTTTGGGCAACTCCTTCAATTCCGCTTTGTGTGGTCATTCCAATGATGGCTTCAGACCTGTTAAAATTTCAGTAGGTAGACTCTCCACATGGTATTTCCATGGGGGTCTACCTTCATGCACCGCCATCACTTCCAAGCTCTTGACTTCTTCCTCCAAATCATACACAAGCTCCTGTTTAGACCCGTCACACAAAAACAAGCCTCTGTGGTTTCATCCTCCAGATGAGGATGACACACGTCAATGATGTCTGCCATGAAGCATTCATCGCTAACCAGAGTGTTAGATTCATTTGAATACACATGGAGTCTAATCTTTCTGTTGCCAAAAGTCATATCAACTGTACCATAATGACAGTCAATTAATGCATGTGTTGTGGCTAAGAAAGGCCAACCCAAAATAACTTTAGGTTGCTTGATTTTATCAGATGAAACATAATCAAGCACCAAGAAGTCCACAGGATAATAGAATTCTTCCACCTTTACAATGACATCATGAACAATCCCCCTAGGAAGCTTGAGAGTTAGATCGGCTAATACCACAGTGGTGTCGACTTGCCTCAGTGGACCGAAATCATATTGGTCGTACAAACTTCCCAGGAGGATACTCACACTAGCACCAAGATTAACAATGCCCAAGACATTTTAAAATCACCCACTTGAATGGGTATGAGTGGTGTTCCTGGATCTTGGAGCTTCGATGGAAGGGCCCTAGTCAAAACAGCAATGCGTCATTTAGTTAAATCAGGTTTCTTAGGAAACTTATGGTGTCGTTTTTGGGTGCACATATCCTTAATGTACTTGGCATAAGCCGGAATCTGCTTGATTGCATCAATCAAAGGTATGTTAATTTTGACCTGTTTATAAACTTCCCAAATTTCCTCTTGGTGAGGTCCCCTTTTATTAACTACCCCTTTTTCGTCGGATCAATCAAAGCTGCGGGAAATGGAGCCTGAATTGGCTCCACCCTTAGGCTTGATGGACTCAGATTGATTAGACGGTTTTTGAAAAGTTACCTTTTTTTCATTTTTAATTGGTACAGATTCTGACTCATCCTCACTTTCACTCACATCCTCCACCTCACCTTCAACGAAAGTTGATGAGGAGGACTCACTTTATTATCATAAACTTTACCACTACGGAGAATACTTACCTGTCCGATGTGGTTGCTCTTTGTGTCCTTGCTCCCGAAATCTGATGTAAAGGATTGACCTGTGTGTCACTAGGGAGCTTCCCAGTGCCCTTCTTAAGCTCTGCTACTTCTCTTGCAAGCTGTCCAGCCTATGTAGTTAAAGAATGAAATTTTTTATCACGTACCTCATCCTTTTGCTTAATTCCCTGGATATCCTACTGAATAGCTTCAGCATGTTCATCACCTCACTTAGCCCTCTGCCTACTATCTCAGAAGACTAACTACTCTTTTGGTAACCCCCACTACCACTATCCCCTTGGTAATTCCCCCTAGTTGTTTTGATACCTAGGGACATACGGTTGTTGGTTGGGCGTCTACTACCTTGAAATCATGGTTACTTTGGTTGTTAGGGTTCCCATAACTAAAGTTTGGGTGGTTCCTAAGACCTGGGTGGTAGGTCTTGGAATTCATGTTAGACCAATTCCTATTGCCCCCTTGTACCTGTTTTACCTCTTCCATCTCACTTACTATGCTAGGACAACCATCTGCAATATGTCCTACATCCCCACAATGCTCACACAAGGTTGTCCACCAATACCTAAATTAGCTAGTTGAGACTCTATCCTAGCTATTCTTTCCACATCAACCACACTACCACTACTTGCATTCTTCTCAGTTACTTTCCTTGAGCGTCTTGAAGACTATGCCTTCCTCTTCGTGGTTTATGCTCTTCTCTAGAGGTACTCCTAATCAACTTGTTCATCGTTAGTACTAAAAGTACCATTGGAAATAGAATCTAACACGCCTTGGTCTTCATAGTGTAGTCCCTCATTAAAAGAGTTGATCAACTCCCACAACTAGATGTCATGATGTGGGCAATTGTTGATCATCATCTTGAAGCGAGTAAGTGCTTCATGAAAGAGCTGACCTGGGTACCGAGAAAAGTTCCTAATGTTCTTAGTTGCATCATTTGTTCGCTGACTTATATAGAACACATCAAGAAACTGTTGTTGCATTTCCAACCAGGTACGGATAGAGGCTGAAGGTAGAGATTGGAACCATTGTTGTGCTTTGTCCTCGAGAGTGAATTGAAAGAGGACCAACTTCAATTCATCTTGTGTAAACCCTTATCCCCCGATTGGGTTACATCTCGCATCATAAACCCCAAGATGCATGTATGGCTCCTCCGTCACTAACCCATGATACTTAGCGAAACTCTGAATTGCCTGTAACCTCACTTCAAATGACCTACCATGCAGTTGTGGAATGACCCCTGCTGATGGTTATGAACAATAGCAGGTCTGAAGTGGCTTTCAATACCTCTCACCGGGCTTGTCTCAAACCTCATGGGAATAACCCGCTTGATTATTAGTTGGAGGTATTGCATTCCTTGGGTTAGGTCTCAAGGGTCGATTCACCGCTGGTTGCTGTCTAGGTGCAGGGTGAACTAGAGCTGCTGGAAATGCTTGATACCCTTGACTAGCTTGATTGAACTGATGGTACCCTTAATGATTTAAATTCCGTGACCTCACCAATTGATATGTCCCGTGATCTCCTTCATCCCTATCCAAATCCCCATCACATACTCGTTGTTACCTTTATTAATTCTTTGACTGAAGCTTGATGGATATTAGGTTGTAGAGGTCTGGGGGAATTGTGTACCAGTTTGGTTCAGGGTGTTATCATACGAAATAACTCTCACATAAGGGGAAGAGTGACTGGCCACTAGTTTTTGGGTGAAAGTTGGTCTTATGCCGAAGATTGGCCTTGTTGTGGGTTAAACCTCTCAAAATTCGGGAGAGAGGTTATTGGAGAATTGCGAGTTGTGCTTGGTTGTGGTAAGGATGATATTTGTGAAACAGATGGTGTAAGGTTATCAAATTTTAGGAATGGTGGAATTTGTGATGATTGCATAATGGATTGTGGTGGAGGTTCCGAAGTGGCGAATGTATTGGGTGATGGATGGTTTTGAGTGGGTGAAAAATGTGGTTGGGGCATTGGTTCAGTGGTTAAGTTAAGGTTCTCCATAGATCTGAACTGCGAAACTGGCGAGTGTAAGACTTTTTTCTCTCTATGAAATACTCGGTTCTGCCGAGCTGTTTTCTTAACCTCTGGATCGAATCCTAGTGGAGATGACTTCCCTGTGTCTTGTATGATGCATGCAACTCAAGAGTTACCTGCACAAAACAAACAAGAAAACCGAGCATAATACTGAACAATAAACTAAATAAACAGAATGGAAAGCCAAACACCCACTAAATCACTCCCTTGAAGTTCTTGACCAAAAAACACCAAACAATGTGTCTCAATAGCTGAACCCAATTCCCATAAAGTCTTGCAAATGGTGATAGAATACAATGGTGACGATAAAAGTTTATTCTCCCAAAAGATGAATTAATTTGAATTAGTAATAGTTTCAAAAAAAAAGAAGAAGGGAAATACGGGAGAAAATCTTGGGATTCAAAGAAATGATGATAAAAAAAATTAAATAATGGCTAGAGAATTACCGTCTACCGAAAAACTCTTTAAAAGATATACAAGAAAAAAAATGTGTAGATTGTAGGACAACCAGTGACGAAGCTTGAAAAAAATAGTGGTGTGTAAAAAATAAGGAGACCCAATTTTTTCCCTATCGATGGGGCCGGAACATCAAATCGGGGAGTCGGACTCACATCATATATAAATTATTTACGAAAATCGAAAAAAGAGGACCAGCGGATACTAAAAATTAGGGGGGTGTAAAACGCCCAAAGCCGGGTGTCAAACAGTTGGCCCACAAAGACTAAAACCTTATAAATAATTTAAAATAAGTCTTATTTTATTTCAGAAGATACGTAGTGGAATTTGAAAATAAGTTTTTAAGTTTCCAAAACATGGATTCCTAAAACGTGACAAAACAATAGTTATAAAGTAAACTAAAAATCTCAGAAATAATATAAATAACGTTCAGCCAAAATCACTTAGACGTCTTCTTATTCGAAATGTCAAGTGCAACTAAGTAGCTCCACTGCATGCCAAGATGTCCCTTTTTATTCTTCAGCAAACCTGAAATCAATTTAATATGCACGCAAAGTCAAACGAGCTGATGAATTCAAGTTCTATAATTTATGTAAATAAACTAAATCGTGAAAATAAGACTTAAGAAATACTTCAATCTCAGAGTTTACAAT
>JAUTDX010006434.1:0-30952 GCA_030844895.1 Ambrosia x helenae
AAACACAAACATGCCTTTGTTCATGTTCGTTCGGTTCGTTTACAGGCCTAGCACCGAACCAAATAACCACACTGAAAACATTTAAAAAACTAACTGAATATAAATGAAGGTTATTCATCAATACAGAGTTTTTTTTCTGAATAAAACTAAAACCATAACCAGACCGTACATCATTGATCGAGCAGGTTCCTGTTTGAGCCACAGTTTAACTGGTCCAAACCGATTTTTCCTCATCCTATTTTCCCTAATCTCATTGGTTAATTTATAAGCATACGGATCTCACAAAGAGACAAGTCACATATAATGTTAAGATAGAGAATATGCCACAAAGTACAAGATAGACAAAAGTAAGCTACAACATAAAAAAGATAGAGAAATTAGGAAGCATGTAAATCAGTCTTCTCGAGGTTGATCGAGTCTTTGAACTTACCATACAAAATCTTCTTTAACTCGGCCATCTGAGCAAGTATCGATTCCTTCTCGTTCTCGAGTTTCTCCAAACGTTTGGTAGTTTCCTCTTGCATTTTCTCAATCCGGCTCTCGACTTCATCTTTTGGTACATGAGCAAAAAACCTCACCTATTTGGAACCTCACCACCTCTTCATCTGTTAGAATCAATTCATTGCTTGCATCCTCAATGTTCTCATTCGCTTCCTGCCAGCACAACAATTATGTCAAATTCTACAACCAAATTTTGTACGTATACACACACACATGTATACGTAGAGAAAGAGAGTGACTTTCAATAGCTGCAAGAACCACGCGTACACTTTTACGTTTTGATTTAGCTCTTATACATAAGGCGGTTATGTAACTGCTTACCCCACTCTCTAATTCTTATTAAATCTACCAAGCACTATGTAGAATAGGATTATGCCGTTCTCGCATTTATCTATTTAAAATCTGTTCTATACAGAACATCTTTGTGTAATAAAAGACGATAACTCAAATGGCTAAATAATGAGGGATAAACATTAACTAAGAAACTTGTCGAAGATGTAATGATTAATGCATATAACAGTTCTAAATCATTTTTCACAAAGATTAGAATACTATTTAAAAAAAAAAGAATTCACGTTATTACACTAAGATGCAATAAATGTCTGTAAAAAGAGATTTCACATTAAATGTATGGTTTATGTTGAGAGGTTCAGTAAATAGAAAAAAAAAAAGGATACGCTATGAACGACCAACCCCAACTCGATTCTCATTCAGGTTAAACTAATGTCTTTTAAAGAAGATCAAACTCTTGGTTTGCCAGCATATAACACTTTCATTGGTTCTCAATTCAAACAAACGCGAGCTACTAGAAATAGCGGGACAGAAAATTTCTTTTTGGCTTACTCTGACTAGCAAACATATGGAGACTAGTAGATTACCTTCCTTAACCCTTGCAAACCCTAAAAGCCTTAAAAGGGGCGTTCAATTGCTTTTGAAACCGACCAACCGCCCATACCAAGCAATTCATCAGGTTTAGTTGGTTTGAGATCCACTTGGTCTGGTTTTCACGGTTTAATAGTTTGGTTCAGTTTGAAACTCGAAACTGGTCGTGTATACCACAATGGCCTTTCAACCTTTTATTATTTGTAAAATATGTAGTTTATGCACATGGTATAATAGTCATGAACCATCATAATAATTTTAAAAAATTAAGTACAAACTAATGCTTTTGAAAAAAAAACCGTTGGTAAAGAAACCATTCAACCGCCAAACCATTAAAAACAATGTTGCAAAAATCGGCCTAGGCTGCCGCCTAGGCGGTGAAGAAAATCGGAATTAGGCCCTAGTCAGAGGTCTAGGCGTTTTGGGCATTAGGCGGGCCTAGGCGGTGATTTTTTTTTTTTTTTTTGTCTTAAATTTCTAAGTATTTTTTAGTATTATGTGTATAATCTAAGTATTTCTAAGTATTATGTGTATATATCTTAACATATTTTCAAAAAAACACCTAAATTTGTGTGTATATATAAAATACGTATAAAATACCAAAACGCCTAATTTTCGCCTAGTCCCTAGGCTGGACCTCACCGCCCGCCTAGCGCCTTTTGCAACCTTGATTAAAAACTATCCAACCATCTAACCAACAAGTTTGCTTGGTGGTTTACCAAAGCCGTAGTTAGCAGTCCGGCCCAAAATTTTTATCTTAACCAACCAAACCGAATCGTGAACATCCTCACTTAGTGCGTTAGACCAACAAGGCTGTCCTTTGTGTAATTATTTGTTTCATAAGTACAAAAGTAAAGCAAAGTTTGAAATTCAAATAGAAAACCAACATCAAACTGTAAAAAGAAACTAGGTAAATGGAATGAAGTTCACCTGCAACTAAGTAATAGCACAAGAATTCACCTGGAAATTGACACCAATTTGGCTGCTATATAAAAAAACTTTTACCATTGAGTAGCAATTAGGGCGAAAACAACATTAAGTTTTGAACTACAAATAACTTTTTTTTTTCCAAATGCAAATCTTTACAGGAAGGCAAAAGGTATGTGCGTATTCATTGCTATCTATCTAAGGCTCGTTATTATTTTTGCATCTATTTGTATCCTACGAACACATTTAACTTCATTTTTGTTCACAAACTTACAATAGCATACAGAGAATGTTGACAAATAAAATATAGTTTAGACAAGCTACAAAGGTACCTTGGCAATCTTTATTTCATCCTCAAGTTCATGAAACCGGTTGTTCAATCGCCCAAACTTGTTAATGTTCTGCTGATCCTCCCATGTGACTTCGGTTTCAGAACCACCGCCAGCCTTCGATTTTCATTACATTTGAAATTAGTCAGGCAAACAAATATTGAAATATATAACGCTTTGTTAATATTATATTAGTATACAAAAAATGGTAATTAATCAAATTAACTCTCACTTGTTGCATTATAGATACTTCAGGGGACGAGTTAAGATTTCGGCTTTCTTCTATGCACTGCACAGCATAGAGCAATGAATAAAATAAATCAAATGCATTGGAATTTAAATACAATGAAAGAACAAACAGTGTAGAACAATGAGTAAAATAAATCACTGATTCAATTGAGCATTCAAATTTAGCAATCAACACTAACAGATAACACAGAAATGAAATCAAAGATGAAAAATTGATGAAATGAACAAAACATATGTTCAGTTTTTGAGAGGAAGACTTACGTGTTGTCACGGAGAACAGAGTGGGAAGAGATGACTGATGATCAAGGGTTTCGTAGATTCATTTAGGTTTTTTGTAACCCTAAATAATATGTTTTGTTTAATATGTTTTTATTATTTTTGACCGACCGATGGAGTGGAGTTCCACTTTGTAGCCATACGTTTGGGTGGATTTTACGGGTGTATCTCCTTGTTGGTATTTGTGATAGTGTGTTTGTGATAGGGCCTGACGATGTTGAAGGTGAGGTCAAAGAATGTCGAGAAGCATGCTAAAGCGTTGTGCGGAAAATCAACATGCTTTCATCCCTAATCCAACAGGTCACTCACAGCAGTATTTCGACCCTCGGGGGCTAAGGGTTTGTTTTTAGTAGGTTACATTTTGCACTTTAAAAGGTGATGACGGCGCAACTTTTTATACGCCTATCAGCCATTCTAATATAAATTTGACCCTTTATTAAAAAAATGATAAAAAAAAATAATTATATTTTTTTTCTAATCTATCTATACTTTCTATAATAAGAGAGTCGTGAGTGACGTCAGAAAGCTGATGTGTCAAGCGGAGAGACAGACCACCAATGCCTGCGTGATGCAAAAAGTGCCGTCAGTAATCACCTTAAAATATTCAGAAAAAATACGTGGGCCACGTGAAAGCACTGTTGTTGTCCTCAACAGCGGTTCACAACCACGGGTCTGCCGTCAAGCAGCAGATGTTAGGCACATATGTTGCAGCTGTTTAGGCCCCAAGTTTGAATTTTAAGGGAATAAATTTAAATTAACGTAGGGAAATGTGCCTCATTAGCTCCTTATATATAAGCACATAACCAATTCAGCTATTTCTAATATCAGCTTTCAATTTTGTAAATCTAAACAAAGATTTTCAAATTTCACTCTTAAAAGATTATCTTTAAAACTGTGTCGACGTCAATGGACAATGAAGAAAACCACATCACTTTTATTCGTGATCTGAATCCAGCCAAAGATATGTGGTACATGAAGGCTCGACTCATAAGGAAGTGGAAGACAGCCTATAAGTTGGAGGTCATATTCATTGATGAGCAGGTAAACTTTATAGCTTGGTTTTCTCTCTTATTCATGAAGACGTGTTCTTTTCTGCATGCTTTTTGCCTTCTGTTAACCGATATGCAGGGTGATAAGATTCAAGGTTCTGCCAAGGCACCTTTTATGCAAGTTTTTGACAGTCAAATTGAAGAAGACGGTGTGGTTGTCTTATCTAAGTTCGGTGTAGGTGAAAACAAGGACATTTACAGAGTTGTAGGACATCAATTCAAAATCATTTTTTATCATTGTACAACTGTGAAATAGGTTAAGGGTTGGGAAGGTGTTGAGTATGGTTTCAACTTCTTACCTTTTAACCACATTCTTAACGGAGAAGCCAAGAATCTATTGAGTGTTGGTTTGTATTTATTTTTCACCTTAGTACAAGCTTTAACATTCAGTTTGGTTGAACACTGTTGCTTTAAACTGAACAGATGTTTGGTAAAATTGTGTGTTTTGTTTTTACAGACGTTGCTGGAAGCGTCATTAATTTGGTGTGAGGACTTGGATGTGTTTGGATGACCTGCCTAACGAAAACCAAACGAATGAATCTTTATATTCAGGACTTAGAGTAAGGATTCCTTAAAATTGTTATACAGTTTTTTCGAAAAGTGTTGTATCTTCTATTCACATATCTGACGCTTAACCAAAGCATTCTGTTTTTAATGTCAGTCTTATGCATCAATAGTTGTAAACAATCATCGTTTAGAACTGCAAATTTAATTTCTGTAATAAATGTTATGAAGAAGTTATTTTATGACTCACTGTTTTGAATCTCATGTGGAACACATTTATTAATGTAATAAATTATTTGTAATTAATGTTTGTTATAGTATCAGATTTTTGCATTTGTTTTACATCTACGGTTCTGTTGTTTTGTTTCAGAGGTACGACCTTAAGATGTACATTGTGGAACTCTTACGCAATACAGTTTAAGGAATTCATTTTAAAGATCACTGAGGAGCATGTACTGGCTGTTATCCAGCATGGAAGAGTTAGAGACTGGAACGGTAACTTGTGTTTCAGTGTTGTTATTTTAAAAACATATTAATATTAATGAAGTCAGTAAAGATATGTGTGTTGTGAAATTTTTAGAAAGAATTATTGTTCAAACCGATAAGTATGGATCTCGCCTCTTTCTCAATCAAGTTATAGATTAGGTGTCTGACCTAAGGAGGAGGTGCTATTTATTTATATTTCTATTCGCAACTTTACATTTAAGTTATTTTAGCTAAGAGATGTAATTCTTTCCATATTTATGTAGTTTGATGTTGAAACAAGAACAAGAGTCTGGTTTTACTTCTCAAACTGTTCTTTCTTCTCAGACTGTTTATCCATTGCGTCAGGAATTCATAGTTGGAACACAGAAGAAGCGTGTTGATGAGTCATTGACATTCAAGAGGTTTCAATATTTTATTCGTACCTTTTATATGTCTTCAGTTTATTATATGTTTCTATTCTTTAAAAGTGTATGTTGTATATATATACTGTCTTTGCAGCCGATGTCTTATGTTGTGGTTGCTACCATAAAAAGTGTTGAAGAAACCTATGGTTGGTTTTTTGCTGCCTGCGCAAGTGTAACAAGAAAGTTTTAAGTAAATCAGAGTATTTGCAAAACGCTGAAGAAGTGTCTGAAGCAATTCTCAAATTGCCTGCTACTGCGTTGGTTTGTCGAAAATGCAGTGTGAATGTACTTCCATTACCACAAAGTATGTAAAGTAGTAGATGTATACACATTTTTTGTTTCAGATTTTTCATTTCACTTCATGCAGGTTTTTAGATAAATTATGTTTTATTTGTTTTAGGTTCAAGTTGCAGATAAAGGTTCAAGATGAATCCGGTAGTGTATCTTTCCATCTAGATCCTTCATCTCTACAGTGGCCATCAAAGACTTTTAGGGCTGTGCCGACTATTTGTAATTATTATGAATTTGAAAAGAGTGATGTAATTTAAATTTATAGTTATTTCGTTAGATATTGATTACAAGTTAAGTTTTATAAAGTCTGTTTTAAAATTCTGGTTACATCATTGATCATCCTTCAGTTGAAAATTGTAATGGTTACATCATAGATCGTTCATCCGTACAGTGGGTATTAAAGTCTTTTAGGGCTGTGTCGACTGTTTGTAATTATGAATTTGAAAAGACTGATGTAATTTAAATTTATAGTTAGTTTATTAGATATTGTTTATAAGCTAGGTTTTACAAAATCTGTTTTAAAATTCTGGTTACATCATCCTTCAGTTGAAAATTGTAATGGATCACAGTTGTTTGAAAACATCTATTTCCAAGTCGTCAAATTAGACATACCTTTGAACTTAGAATAGGTTTCAATACGAAGTTTATTACTATGTAATTGAAACTAATGATAATATTCATACTAATAATTTAAAACATAATACATTGTGAATAAAAATTATTATTACACATTTTAATAATTTTAAAAAATGGTAACGTTTTTTTGTTGTTTAATAATAGTAAAAATAAGTACATTTAGCATTAATTGCAATTGTATTTTCTGTCAGGTTGCATCTAGATCGTTCAGTTGTACATTGTCCACTGAAGACTTTTAGGGCTATAGCGACTGTTACTAATTATGAATTTGAAAAGACTGGTGTAATTTAAATTTATAGTTATTTTGTTTGATATTCATTACAAAGTCTGTTTTAAAAATCTGGTTATATTATCCTTCAGTGGATAATTTTAATGGATTACAGTTGTTTATCAACATCTGTTGACAAGTCATCAAATGTTTTATTATTTTTTTTTGATGAGTAAAGTTTAGGTCATTGGTTAAAAAAGTTTGTCATGTAATAATAGATGTAGTTATTAATTTTGAAAATATTATATTTTGAATAATAAAAACTATAATTACATATTTTATATATTTTTGGTAACGTTATTTAGTAGTTTAATAATAGTAATAATAAGTGCATCTACCATTAATAATCGACGTATTTTGTAAGTTACAATCTAGATCGTTCATCAGGACAGTTGTCATATAGACTTTTAGCGCTATAGACTGTTTTAAGTATTAGAAAGTCTGTATAGACATCTGGTTATATTACTATTAGAGCGGTTTCAACATCTTGAGTTCTACAACATCTGTATCGATTCTATGCTTTCAAAATTGTAGTTGATGACAGTTTTATGATAATATTTGTTGACAAGTAAGAGATGTGTATACATTTCAACTTCACAAAGTCTCGAATACCAAAGTTAATTATATTGATATTGAAATTTATTTTATCGTTTGTGTTAGTAATTGTAGTAGGTATATACCTATTTTTCAGTCTATAAAAGGCGAGGAACTCTTCATTTCAGTTTGCAAGCTTGTAATACTTGAACTATTGAAAAGCAAACCAACTATCTATACCTTCAGTATATAATGTTATTTCATTTAAATTTCGTACCCTTAGTCTTCTCAAAAATTGTGGCTCTGAAAGAAAAATGTATTACCAATAACCCGTTGCTAATGAAGTCGGAATTGGTGTTGCTGGAAGATTCTTACAATCAAAGGAAAATATTATATGTTTTGTTATAATAAGAAAGCCTGTCCAAAATGAGATGGGTCTCTACATAAATAATATGTCTCTAATTTTTCTGCTACTTAGAGGCATATTGTTGTATATGTTTTCTTTTTCTTTGGAGCCCGGCTTCTTTTGGTTTTGTTTGTGTTGTTTCAGCTGTATTTTGTATTTTGTTTTTGTCTTATAGATGAGATGTGTTAGTTTGTATTAGTTCTCTTTTGCTGTGATATCGGAGTTTTTTGTTAAAGCACTTCTATTTTGTATTTTTGTAAGCATTTTTCGTTTTGTGGTGTTTTGGCTGTATTTGTATGTTTGTTTATCCTCATATTGTAAGTAAAATTATGCAATTCAAATGACGAGTTTTATTGCTATAGTTTTTTTCAGTATTGTAGTATAGAATATATTCAAGATACGTTTTAAACAATTAAGATTTCCCCAAACACAATGTTATTATTTCTTAAAAGGATGTTACAAAAACATATTATAAAATATTAGTTCAAAATTTGACTAAAAGCTTAGTTGATCATTAATAGTGTTGTGTGGTAAATAATAATTATGATCTCGCGTAGTTCGTTTTATAAATTTTATTAACAATTTTAATTTTACTAACTTATTGAATCAGAAAAATAACACTTAATAGAACGACTTAAAACTCACATTAATATCTTATACTTAGATAAATTGTAAAATTTGTATTTTAAAATTGTAAGTTTCTGCGACTCAAATAATCATGTGTTGATTTGTATATAAATAATTGATTTAGTTAATTAAATTATTAATTACATTCAATAAATTTTATGTATATTCTTAAAGATATACTTATTTCTTTTAAATATATTGGAAAATTCTAAACTTAAGGATCAAAGTTTTGAAATTTAGTTTCCATTCTACATTCTAACCTCTGATTAGCTTATTGTATTCGCTGACGGCTATTTCATAACAGCTGTTGTAATATTTTATTTTAAAATATTGTTAAAAAATGTAAATTTATGGTAACTTTTTTTAGTTGTTTTATAATAGTAAAATATTTAAATCTACCATTAATTACCGCCGTATTTTGCAAGTTTCCATCTTGGTTGTTGAGCTGTATAGTGATCATTATAGCGTTTTAGGGCTATTGACTTCCAGTAATAATCACTACCTTGAAACTAGAATTTTGAAGTGACTTGATATTTTTACCTTTTATTTATTTATCAAAAATGAATATAAATATATATATATACATATTTCTATTGATTAAAAAATAATAATAAATTAAGTTAAATATAAGGATTTTAAAAGTTATCAGTTTTTGTTTATAAAATGTGTTCTTTCAAATAAATGTTTTCATCATTTATTGAATTTCATTTGATTTGATCTATGTTTTTCTAAAATGAAATATAATTTAAAAAGCATAATATATGTTTATATATATATATATATAAGATTTACATTTTTCAAGGATTTTTAATCCAAACTTACTTTTTTTGCCAAATTACAGTTACTATTGCTGATTCTTGATAATTTCTTCACGACGCTGCTTCCTTTCCTTGCTGATGGAAATAATTTTATGAGTAAGACCTTTCATCTTCTTGGAAATCTCGTCGTTTAGTTCGATTTGATCGCTAGGTACTGTAGAGCTATGTTTCGTTCAGTTGATTCCGGAATTTCAACCATATCAGTCATGGTTTTGGCGTTTTTCCTTAGATCCGTAACAACCAAAGATGTAAGCATTCCACATGAGTTTCTTAATGTTTCTTCTTCAAAAGATTCTTTTTTGAAAGTCTTAATAAGAATTTCATGAGCTGTTTGTTGAACTGTGGTTTGGTAATTTTCGGAGGATGACATGTTTTTGTGTTATGTAATGTAAGTGTATTTGATTATTGTAAGGTTAGATGTGCATTGTAATAGAGTGTTTTGTGTGTGTGTATATATATATATATATATATATATATATATATATGGTGTGAATAGAAAATAACTTTTAAACATGGTATGGTACATGTGTTATACACTTTACGGAGTGACGTTTAAATTGCAAGTCCATACATTTTACAGTTGGCACATGTAAATATAGTTTTTCATCTACCGCATTTATAGCATTAAATTTCGGTAATTAATATGAAATGGTAACTTTGGTTATTATTTGAACTATGGGCTTATAAATATGTAGATCTTTTACTGAAAATTGTACTATATAGTCATATTGTATATAGAGAATATTTTTTATTACTTTTTTTAAGTTATGGCATCATCATCTTCACCAGTAGTACTCGCAATGGATTTCAAGGTCGATTTAATAAGACACATTCTTATGCAATATGATAAAGATACATTGTATAAAGATGCGTTGAAGCAGACTTTCACGCGTATTTCAAACTGTTTTGATAAAAAAAACCAAAGTAGTCGGGAAATTGACGTGTTTGCCACCATCAACAATTCGTGACAATGGTGTAGTCTTTTACATCGATGCGATGAAAAGTGATTTGGAGCAGTTAGAAAAAATTTCTGATAATGTAAAGTCACTTAAGGCTTCTATCGATTTGAAGTTGAAGTTTTTAAGTTCATTTTGAATGTTATGTCTATTATCTTTTTATTTCTGTATGTTTTTGGTAATGTAGTAGATCTTGATGTAATAGCATAATATTTAAAAAATAATATTAGTTTTTTGTTTATGTTATTTGTATAATAGATACATTAAACACAAATTAATGCAAACATATTTGAAATATAATGTATAAGAAAGTCTTATTTTTAAGAAAGATCGTATTTATCGCAAACTGATTATAAACGTCATCAGATATTTAAAATACTATGGTATGATTTGACAATACGTAACAGTCTGTAAAATCTGTTTTGTGGAACAAATGGTTAGAAAAGATACGATTAAAAAATGCATTGTGGTTAACTATTCTTCAATATCTATTGTAAAAAAAGTTAATTGAAATTCTGTTGGAGTGAACTGACATTTAAGGCAAAATGGATGATAAACGTAAGCAGATATTTAATCTACTGTAGAATGATTTGAGGATTATGGCAACAGTATCTAGGATTTTATCAGATGTTTGTAAAATATGTTTACTGGAACAGATATTTAGAAAATACATAAAAGATAAGATTAACAAATGTTTCGTAAGTTTTATTGATTTAATGTTAGTTAAGTGAATTTATAGTTGTAATTTAAATTAGTAAAAATATATCAAATAAGTAATTCATTTAAGTAATAAGTTTATGAAAGGTATTTAAGTAAAAATTAATTTAATATTGAATTTTTAAGTCCATTATTATAATACAATATCTGAAATACAAGTAATTATAGTGTAACATACATCTGTGTTCCCATAGAATATATAAGCTGTCTATTATCAGTGTTAAAGTTTTCTATCAATGTTGTTAACAAATAAGTTTTCTATCAGGTATTGTTATAATAGTATAATACAATATCTGAAATACAATTAATAATGTTTACTCACTTATATAAGAATAAAAAACAAAGTTTTCATGTCAAATTTAGATAAAACAGAAGTTAAACACTTATAATAATATGGAAACAACAACATCCGTCAGTATGATACCACACAGTCAAGTATGGTGATTGTAAAAATATGTAATGGAGATAGTGATGAAGATGAAGGTAGTGATGAAGATGAAGGTAGTGATGAAGATAAAGAGAGTGATGAAGTTGGAGGTAGTGATGAAGATAGAGATAGTTATTATATTGTTGATTTGGACAATAACATGGAAGAAGGTGAGGTTGATATGAGAGATTTTAATTTCTTGTTGATGAAGAGGATGATCCGGTTAATCAAGCTGATTTTGATTTAGATGTCTTACACAATGAAAACTTTGATAGTGGGAATGATAGCGATGACAATATTGGGAGTATTCAGTCCAGAACCTCAAAACACCTCAAAAGGACTCATGGCAAGGATTCTGGCTTTTACATAGGTCAACAATTTGCAAACAATGAGGAATTCAAGAATCTTTTAAGAAGGCATGCTATTGAAAAAGAAGGAAGCTGAAAACAATTAAAGATGATAAGGATAGGGTGAGGGTTGTATATGATGGTGAGGTTCATGGAATTGAAAAATTCATGGTTGAAAAGCCTAAAAGGGTTAGGAAAAAGAAAGGTGGGGATGTGGAAAAAGAAAGTGTTAAAACAAGAATGTTTAAACTTCTAAGGGGACATAAAATAAAAACAAAGGTGGGAGGGGCAATAAGACAAATCCAAAAGAATATTTATGTCCTTAGGTGTTTTGGTTTCTAAAGATTCTATAACATAGACATGGTTGATGAGGGCTTTAAATGCAGAACATAAATGTCTTCAAAGTAGAAACATATGGAAAGCAACCTCAACTTTCATCTCTCAAGAACTAATGGAGCAATTGAAAACCCGAATATACCAGTGAAGGCTGTACAAGAGCGGTTTGAAAAATTAGGTTTGTGTTTCCAAAATGAAATCCTATAGAGCCAGATCTAAAGCACAGAAACAGTTACATGGTGACTACAGTTTACAATATGCCTTACTTAGAGATTATGTTGAAGAGCTGACAAGGACCAACCTAGGAACTACTATGAGGGTTGAGGTAGAACCAGTTTCAGATCCAAAATCTACAACCAGACAGTTCAAGAGAATCTACTTATGCTAAGGTTCATTGAAGTAAGGTTTCAAAGCAATTTGAAGAGATTTCATAGGGCTTGATGGTGCTTTTATGAAAGATCCTTTTCCTGGTCAGGTTCTCAGTGCTGTTGGAGTTGACCCAAACAACTGCATTTACCATGTTGCATATGCACTTGTTGAAGCAGAAAACATAAATTCTTGACATGGTTTTTGGACTGTCTCGGTGAAGACTTGGATATTGCAAGCAATTCAAATTACACATTTATTATTGACAGACAGAAGGTTAGTATTACTTTATACTACAAAATATACTTTAAGTTACAAATTGTTTATGTTTGGTTTTGTATCAGGGAATTCTTCAAGCAATAATAAATCTTTACCCAAGTGATGAGCACAGATTCTTTCTTAGACATATTCATAAGAACATGAAGGCCTTTGGTTTCAAAGAGAATGAATACAAAGATATTCTATGGAAGTTGGCAGCATCTACAATTGTTGTACAGTTTGAAGGGAAATATATGCACTTAAAGAGATGAACACCGATGCACACCTGTGGTGTAACATCCCGAAAATTCGCTAGATAAATATTTAAACGAAACGATTATCCGAATGTTTATTGAATGGATCTAGTGTCGGGTTTTGGTCATATGTCTTTATTTAAATAGGTTGATAAGCGAACTAAATACCTATATTTTGGTTTAAAGAATTAGAAGGGCTCATTTTGTTATTGTTTAAAGATAATATATTGACTTTGGGTTCAATATGGTTATACTCTATTGTGAAGGGGCCTCTAAGTAAATTTTATTGTTCTAAAAACAATATATGGCAAAACCCTAGATGCTATATAGCTCATGCGGCTGTTCACAAAAAAAATGGTATACTCCTGGTGGCGATGAACAAACCGAAGAAAGGTAGAGAACCGGGAGGAAAGAAGGCAAAGATGGTGGTTCGAGGTGGTTTTCGGTTGTACAGTTCCGGAATCGTGACAAGGTAATGTCCTCCATGCTTCATTCCCGTTCGTTTAATCGGTTTCTTCTCGTTTCGCTCTTGCATTCTTTTGGTTGTTTGGTTCGATGATGGTGTTGCCTGGTGTATGGTGATGGCTGGTAGCGGTGGTTTCGGTGATGGTTATGGAGAGAGGGATGGTGCTTAAGGTGGTTGCAGGTGGTGGATGGAATAAGATGTCGTGGTAGCGGCAACAAAGAGGTGGCGGCGACCGGTGGTGGCCGATGCTGATGAAGGCGGTTGTCGATGGCATCTCCTAATAGGATGATAAGCATATTATAGGCAAGGTGTGTGAATTGAATGGGTTAAGTATAAACTTTTGTTTGGTACGGTTTGGTGCGTGTATACTCGTATTCGTGATTTCTTTTGGATGATATCGATGGTGATGAAGTAGACTCAAAGTCTCATTGGTAGAACTATGTTTCTGTTAATGATTGCATTAGTGGGTTTCAAATGAGGAAGCAAGCCATGCTTGATGTTACGATGCAGTTCTTTTATTTTTCTATATTCATAAATACATTGGATG
This sequence comes from Ambrosia x helenae, assembly GCA_030844895.1. Lineage (NCBI taxonomy): Eukaryota > Viridiplantae > Streptophyta > Magnoliopsida > Asterales > Asteraceae > Ambrosia > Ambrosia x helenae. The sequence continues at coordinate 13,862 of JAUTDX010006434.1, forward strand.
AATAATGGGTGGTGATGTAGATGCATGCAAACCTATAGATTTAAAATGGTGATGGAATTCAAGATTATGAATAATGACGGTGGAATGTGATGGGCATGCGCATAAACAAAAGAAAGAGAAATAGATATTATGAATACTTCCACTAGCATTTAATCTTTTATTTGATGCGTGGAGGTTGTCAAGTTCATTTTAGGATCCATGTTCTTGCTCGTTCCAATCTTTGGTAGCTCGACGCACGTAATGAGGTGAGTTCTTGCGCTCACTCTTTTAATTATCATTTTTCTAAATGTTTTTGGGCTGACGTGCATGCTAAACCATTATTTTTATGAAATCACAAAATATTTTTATCAAATTATAAATATTTTGTGTATGATCGAAATACATATTAGCTCATACATATTTTTTTTGGTATGAAACGTAAGTGGGCGGAATGTGCCTAATGCGTTATTATATGGTTGAGTTATATGTGTCATTAGAAGTGGGATAGGCCTGCTCTGATTTATGGCATAGTTTTTGTCATGGTTATCACATAGTTTGTCTTATGTGTTATTAGAAGTGGGATAGGCCTGCTCTGATTTATGGTATAGTTTTTGCTATGGTTGTCACATAGTTTATGCCTAATGTGTTATTATATGGTTTGAGTTATACGCGCTATTATATTATATATATATATATATATATATATATATAGGGTAGGGATCATACGAGAACCAACTTTAGGGAGAGAACCAGAGAACCAAGGTGAACACAAACAAAAAAACCTAAAAACCCCACCTCCACCCCCTAAAAACCTAAACCCACCTACTCACTCTCTAAAAACCTAAACCCCCCATCCCCTACACCGCCCCAACCCCCCCCCCCCCCCCCCCCCCCCCCCCCAATTATGAAATGCACATGTGCAACTAACCCCATACCCCCCAAAAACCAAAACGCTCCATCCCATCCCCCCCAAAAAGATACCCCCTCTTCCATCATACCCAAAAACTAAACCCTAAAGCTAAACCCATTAAAAAAACTTAACTATAATAGTGAAATGCACACGTGCATGTAATACAATTATCTTATTTTATAATTTATATAGAGGTTTTTTTAAATTTTTTTTACCAACAACCTCAAAAAACCTAACTCCCTTCCCATCATACCTAAAAACTAAACCCTAAAGCTAAACCCATGAAAAAAAACCTAACTATAATAGTGAAATGCACTTTGCGTTTATTTAATGATCATTGAATAAATTATTTTCCACCTTATATATCATATCACGTCCATTTAATGATCATTTCATTATGGTAATTCATAATTTATTCAAAAGTGTGCTCTAATAGTGAAATGCACATGTGCATACGGTATATGTATGCTTATATATAACAGCAAAATGCACATGTGCATAAACCTGACGTAAATATGACGTTTAAAAAGCCATTTTTTGTTTTTTTTTTATTTTTTTGTAATTTTTTTTTATTTTTTTCAGAAAGATTAACACTAAAAAAACATTTTGGTGTTTTTTACTTTTTTTATTTTTTTAGGTTATATAATTTTTTTATTATTTTTTTTATTTTTTGGTGGAGGGGTTTTTGTGTTCACACTTGGTTCTTTGGTTCTCTCCCTAAATGGTGGTTCTCAAATGATCCAAATCCTATATATATATGAATAGACTTTTGTCTTGATTAAAGTGTGGCTTGAGTTTTTAGTTAATAAGCGGAATGCGCTTAATGTCTTGGCCACGTATTCGAAACCTTACTTGTTAAATCGGGTATTGTTTTGACTTGCTACCTGTTTAGGTTCAATGGATTATATATTTAAATATTTTCGTAAACTATATTTGGCGACTACATGACCTTATAAACTTGGCTAGGATGGAAATGGGATATGCTTGCTCTGATCAATCGTATTGGTTTTGTGTCATGGTTGTTGCTTAGTTTATGTTATACCTGTTATTAAATATAATATAATATACTATGTTTGATGGCTACCTGATATGTCGAACTGAGGTATGACGGAAGCGGGACATGCCTGCTCTGATCTCTGGTCTTGGTTTTGAGTCAGGGTTGTTACATAGTTTATTTCTTTTGTGTTATTAGAGGTGGGATATGCCTGCTCTAATATTATAACCTGAGTTATGACAGGAAGTGGGATGTGCCTGCTCTGATATGTAGCTTTGGTTTAAGTCTAGCAAGCGGAATGCGCTTAGATAGACTTGATTGTACTTTGTGTTTATAGGCGGTATGCGCTTTTAATATTTGTTAATTGAAGTTCTGAGGTAAATAGGCATATTATGCCTTTCCCAGACTTTGATTTTTGTTTTGCTTGGGGAAAAACAAATTAGCGGATTGCGTTTATTGTTAACTCTGAGGTTGAGGTAGTTTGTTAATTCTTATTTTGACAAAGTACTTGTTTACATAAACTTATAAAACTTGAACTCACTCAGCGTAGCTGACTTTTTGCATACACGTTAGAGTGATTTCAGGTTAAATGAGAGATGGATGGATGACTGCTTGGCAATGCAATAGGCTACTCGGCATTCGAAGGCATTTCTAGTGGAAGACGATTTTTGTATACTCATGATAAATTTTTGATTTGAGTTGCAATTGAGAAAGCATATTCATATGTTTTGTAAATTTTAATTTAATTGATTTTCCGCTGCGTACACTTTGATTCAAACATACTCTTTCGAAAGAAAATTTAACCATGAATATTAACCCAACTATTTGACACCGGATTTGCGGGTCTTACATGTGGCTATCAAATATAGATCCGAAGCATTGATCAAGATCTCACTTCTTAGGTAAATGGTATTTATTAGTAGTGTAACTTGTGAATTGACATACTAATACTTATTTATTTGATGTATATAGGAAGGGCACACTCAGATATACTCCTCAACAATGTAGTGAGGTATTCAATTCCAAGATTATAGTTGGTAGAGATAAGCCTATAATTACAGCACTAGAGTATATTAGGGAATATCCTATGAGGAGAATAGTAAATGTCTTAGCTGTAATTGACAAAAGCAGTGGGCCTTTAACACCATATGCAACTACACAATTTGATGCCATAAAACAAGAAGCTGCAAATTATAATGTGAGTTGGACTGGAGGGGAACACTCTCAGGTTTCACATGGTGGTGATCAATGTGTTGTCAATTAGCACAAAAAAACATGTTCATGTAGAAGATGGCACAAATAACTGCATTTTATGCGCTTAAATGGCTGCATTTTTTGGATGCAAATGGGTCAGAATCTAAGGCTGCATATTTAGGTTTAGTTGCATTTTTCGCTGCAAATGGGTCATAATATTAAGGGCATTTTTTGTTCAAAACACTGCATATGGGTCAGCTGCATTTATTGTTCAATACATTGCAAAATGGGTCAGAAAATGACTTCATTATGGTTTCAAAACAAAGAGTTGCATACCATTCAAATGGGTCAAAACAAAGAGTTGCATACCATTCAAATGGGTCAAAACAAACACAAGTCACATTAACAAAATAACATTAGAATTCAGATGGTTTTTTCCATTACATACATAAGTCACATTAACAACTTAGCAACAACAATAACAATCACAGTAACGATAATAACAGTCAGGTATGTCCTTAATTTCTCACCTCAGCTTCACTTTCTTTCAATTTAGCTTCCAACACCTTTTTTTCTGCTAGTAACTGTTCATTTGAAGCTTCAAGCACCTTAATTGCCTTCATTAAAGTTGGCATTGCATCGACTAGTTGGTTATTTACCCATCCAATGAAACCTTTACATTCTGATCCCTGCGAAGCATAATTACATAAAAAAAATAGCCGAATTGCACCCATAACAATAAAATCTCAACATTCTACATTCTGGAAAGTGGAAAAATCTTATTTTTTTTCTGACCATACCTTTAGTAGACATGAATAGAAAAGACGTCCAGGGTTCGAGATGTCCTAGATACCTTTATGGTCGCCTCTCTCCCACATGAGCAGTAAACAATCGACATTAGGGTTTTGGTTAAGGGAAGATTGTTAATTTTCTTGTTCTTCTTCGTTTTCATCTTCGTTTTCAACTGTAACATCTTAAAAACCACAATTACCTTGAATCCTTCTATGTTTAGCCATGAAATCAAACCTCTCACAACCTTCTTCATCAGCATTATGTGAAACTTCATGTATTATATCTACAATATAAAAACAGATATCTATCAGCCTCTGGTGAACTGTATTATCTTCGAAAATATATGAAAAACATGAATATTAACCTTAAAAGTTTAGGTTATCAATATCAACCATAGGATCTTCTTCTCCGATTATGGTTTCGGGTTCATTGTTTAAGTCTGATACACAATTAAAACGCATAATAAGATTACGATTAAATGAAAAAAAAACAGAGCAACATACCGAACATGACGATAAACTCTTCAATTGAATATCAAATTTGAAAAATTTTGATCGAAATTTGTGTACTGTGATCGACGTTTGAATTATGTAAAAAATGTGAAAGAAGATTGTGTAATCGGTTACAAAAATTTGAATTCAATAACACGTAAAAACAGGGAATGATATTTTTGATCAAATTTAGAATGTGATTAATGGAGGTGTAAAAGTCTATAATACCCTCCTAAGGCTTCACAACGAACATTAAGGGTGTAACCGCCAAATTCCACGTGTCAAACTGTAGTGGTTTCTTACACTTTGTATATTAAGGTACTTTGTACCCTACACTTTTTCTAGATATTATATAGTAGTATAGATGTTTTTTTTACAACCAATGAAATTCACCAAAAACTCACTTCGGAGTCCCTACTCAGTCAAATCAGGACCCCTTCCACCCGACATAGCCAGACATGTAAGGGAGCTCCTAGTTTCACCAAGTTCATCAGTTCCGGAAAAAACCCGACTATCCACCGCCTAAAAGCACGACAATGGAATAATCAGTAAAACCCGACGTTCTCAAAAATCAAACTCATAACCTTTTAGCCATGGATCTTCTATTATTGAGCCTCGATATCACTCCTTATTATAAGATGGTTGGTGTAGTACAGATGTAGATATAGATAAGCTTTGATGTAATTTATTTTTTCGTTGTTTTGTAATCATTTAATACAGACTTTACTGAAAATCCTTTTTATTGATTGATTATTCCTTGTCGGTTGTGTTTGATATTTGTATTCGCACATTTTAGAGTTCAAGCACTCATTTCCGGGACAAATAGTTATGCTCTCATTGTTTGTTTATGCAAGGGTATAATATTTAATGATTTTTGTTTGATATTAATAATGTAATTTGTTATTAAGTATTTTCCATAATGTATAAAAAAAGTTTAAGGGTGCTATATTTAAAGAGATCGTAAATGTTTTTAGAATCGGATCATATGTCGAATCGGTCTTCTTACCAGTCCACTGGTCAGACCCATTGAAGCGGATGTAAGAACTGAATCACATCCTAAATAACATAAAAATAAATAAGGTAAAATGGGAAAATTTTAAACAAAATCCGATTCGACCCCCGGCCTCAAAATCTCGGTCTGACCTCACGGTTGTCTCCAATACCTTGAACAGGACTAGCTTAGGTCATGATTCCCTGTCGGACCTCCGATCCGGATTTCAAAACAATGGAGATCATATAAACAAGTATATAGAAAACAAAAGCATGTTTTTGTATATTCTCACGAGTCCATGAGTGTACATAAACTAACCCATTTATTTTTCTCAACTATAGATTCCTCTCTAAATTCTTTATCATATATATACACTTTACTCATACCCTTAGAAACGATAAACTAAAACACCTCATAACTTGAACTTAAAATCATTAAACTACTTTAAACAAGCTTATTCTAATTCATTACAAAACTTTTATTGCCATAGAGTGTAAACTAGATGATGTCTTCAAACTCTCAACCATATCAAAAGTAAGCAACGAAACCATTGGACGCGACAGCCGGTTAGAACACTCAACTGCAGACAAGACATCCGGCGATAAAACCATTTTTGATTCACGTACTCCAAGCCATTTAGCTTGCATGTATTTTAGCTTCCGCCAAGGCGCGATGTGCATTTTCTGATCTTTCATACACTTTTTTGATGCTAGGCATAATATCTTGATCAAAGATTGAAGTCTTTCTGTTTTTCCAACATATATTTCTGGCAACCTGCTTATTAGACGGTTGTATTCTTGGCTACCCTTAGCCATCTCGAATTCGGCCCGAAAATTTAACTCGATTATCACTCTTAAAGTACCCTTTTTAGAATTTGAATTGTCCAATACTTCTATGTAGGAGTGTTCCCCTGCAAAATTATAATCACTATAGGAATCAGTAACTTCTGATTTTGAAATATTAAATGTCTTATATTTTGTTTTTGGTATAAGGTTTTAGACATTTTCCTGATCATAAAAACCAAATAACAATTTTGGTTAAGAAATGGGTATTTCGGTTATGACTTTTTTTTATAACCTTTCACTATGGTTTTGTATGATTATATAATGAATAACCAAATTAACTGACCAAGTAGATATTAAAAGTAAAGTTTATAATTTTTCTAATAGTAATATTTTTTCATGAAATTAAGTTACCATTACCTATGACCATAGCCGGCATTTATCTAAATCAACCAATCAATCAATTTTAATAACCGAATTATCCAAACCATTTATAACCCAACTCATAACCAAACCGAACCGAACCAACCCATGGTCACCCCTACCCTACTAGTAAAATGAAATAATTTTGTTACCTGCAGGGATCTCTTTTAGATTAATCCACTTGGCCTTGCAAATACCACAATTGTAACCTGCTCGTTGCAACCGGTCAGAGATCTCCATCTGCATACATCTCCTGCAACCATCAACCGCCATCATGCCACACTCACAACCGCCTACTGCGTCCGCTTTAATCTCCTTCATGATCTCCTTAGCTGCCTTCCTAATTTTCGACTCGATTGAGCTAGTTCTATATAGATTTTCCTGCAACATGATTAAAAAACATAAAAACACATTAGTAATTTAACTTATTTTCACAAACTTGACACAATTGCAACAGTTTCAGACGAATATTTACCATTAGAAGTTGCTCTTGAGATTCCCAGAACAATCTATCCTCTTCGGGATCACACAAATCTTCATCTTCTTCGAATTCACCATTCTCAGAGCTGTCCCTTGAACTGAATGAACCTCCTGATGAAAGCTCACTCTCTTCAACGAACTCAAAGATCATATCACCATTTTCGTTCCAGTTCGGGATGGCCGGGGCTTCGGATGCTCCGACCATATGTTTTTGTGTAAGACTTATGGATTGAACCATGTTGGTTTGATACTCTTGCAAAGAGATCATATGGCTTTTATAGTAGATGTTTTAGAGGGTTGGTGGGTCTACCTATGTTACATAAAGGAGTTATATGCAAAAACCGGATCGGATAGTGAACCGGGACATGGTTGAGTCTATTTAATTTATCTACATGTCATAATGGTTGAACCGAAAAATCGGACCGGTTGATGAACCGGATTTTAGTTATTTGTTAAAGTTCATTTCAAGATTATTTTTTACTTCATTTATTAATAAAGGCTTAGTATTTTATTAACATTGTAACTCTATCCAAATAATAAAACAACTATATTTTATTTTTTAGTCTATGATGTCACAAGTCACAACGTTTTTGGAACCAATTTAACCGGTTAAATAAGTGAAATGGTATGACAACATGTTTGATAAGCCAACAAATGAAAAGTGCAATAATAAAATATTAATTTTAGTTATTTTTTTTCATCACTCGATGAACTTTTTGCCAAGTTAGATCATAAGTTGTAAAAGATAGTTACTTTTATTTAATATTTTAAAGCTCGGTTTGGACAATGGAAACCCGGTTAAACAGGGAACTAGACCGGAGACTCGTTCCATGTAAAATACTGCTTCTACAAAAAACCGGGCGATTCTAAAGCGAACCGGGTATAGCGGTTGAACCGGATGCATGTGAGTTTTGAGGCTTTGTTTGATTTATAAGGGTGTAGACGTTTTATGTTTTACTTTGGTGTCCGATATAAGTCAACCAAGTTTAAAACCCGTTACCTCTTAAAGAAATATATTTCATATCTGCATGACACAAATATCAACAAATACATATTTGAACCAGTCCTACTATTTTATAATTGAACCACAGTACCACACAAACAAAAGCTAATATTTATGAAGATTAAATTGCTCTAACAACATTTTGATAAACTGATAATCAAACAACACTATATGTTATTATAAGAATTTTCTAAATACTTTATATTCGTCATCCTATTATTGAATTCAGAACGACCATTTTTAACATCCGATCATGTCCTAAAAAATTGCTTTTATTCTTGGTTTATCTTTATTAAAAACTAGCTTTTATCCCGGGATTGAAATATCTAATATAACATAATAAAATATCTAATATGACAACATAATTAATGATTTGCCAATATATGATTAATGAATATTATTATTATTATTATTATTATTATTATTATTATTATTATTATTATTATTTATTTCAAACAAATTTCTGCCACAAGTTATCATATTCAAATATATATAAAAAAAGAATATCTGCCTATGAAGTTATGTTTATCGTTTGTGATTTATTAGTAGAGTAAAATATATTTGAAAACAAAATCCCACAAAAATAGTTGTTTTTTTCTCCGTTTTTATATAGCACTATGGTACTTGTTGGAAAGATAATAAAACGCTCGTTAATTTGGTGTAATTTTTTTCTTTAAAAAATCTCGTATATAAAACGTATTAACGTTTAAAAGTTATGGGAAGAAACATTAGAGAGAAAATTTAATTTTGTTTTTAAATTCTTATCTTTTCCTAAAATAATTATAATATATATAGATTTATTAAAAAAAAACTCAAAAATTAAAAAAGTCCTACATGATGCCATGTGGCACATTCAAAGAGGAGTTGAGGCCTCCTTGAATGTTACATCATCAAAGTTAAATTATTTTATTATAAGTTATAAATTATAGATTATAGATATGTTTTTAGTTTATTTTTAAAAGAGGATTTTAAGTATATATGTTTGGGAGAGTTTTAAAAGTTTAGATCTACGTGTTAAATTAATAAAACGTGTGGATTAGAGGTCAACCCTCTTCCTCTCCTTGATCCCATCTCTTGATCATGTTTTACTATAAAATAATTTTTTGAATTCTAATTTTAAATTACATATGAACTTATAAAGCAAGCAAAGTAAGTTTTTAAAAGAGTTGTAGGTTTATTCTATACACATGATCTTTTATTACGTTTTTATTTTAATTCTTATACTAGATTAATACCCCGGGAGCATTCCGGGGTTGAAAAATTAATATGCAATATCAACTTTACATATGAAATAGCACATAACCTAAAACAATTAACAATGTATTTTCAATGTTAACGTCTAACCTTAAACAAAGTATAATTCTAATGTTAACATCTAACCTAAAACAGTATATAACTCTAATATTAATACCTAACCTAAAACAATGTACAACTCCAATGCTAACACCTAATCTAAAACAATGTATAACTCCAATGTAACTCTAATATTTTTTTTTAACGGCCAACAAATTGGAATCACTCACGGAACACTGGAGTATCATCGTGCCACCAGTGTTGCCACGCGATCATATTCCACCACCAAGTCACCAATTCAGGAGGAAACTCATAATTATGAGAAAACCTCTTTGTGAGATTCGAACCCAGGACCTTATGGCCCCTAAGTCTTATCTCACCACCAATGTAACTCTAATATTAATACCTATCCTAAAGGCTAAAAAATGTACAACTATAATATACTAATATTGATACCTAACTTAAAACAATGTATAACTCTAGTTACCTATTCTGCTCTGGTTGAAAATAGAATTCATATTTACTGGTTTGAACATAATTAGTGACTTGCCTATACATGATTAATGAATTACCTAAACAAAGGGTTGGCAATTCATACACGAACACGATAACCTGACACGAACCTACACGGTTTTAACAGGTTTTGTGTTTGGCATTAATTTCGCTTCGTGTTCGTGTTTACCTATTTCATATTCGTGTCTTATCGTGTTCATGTCTATACACATGTTCGTGTTTGAAAAAAAAATGACACGATTAGATTTCATGTCGTGTTTCTGTTTACAGGTTTCGTGTTTGTGTCTTAACAGGTCCATGTAACCTGTTATGTCAGCCCTACATGAACACGTGATTTTTCTGTAAATAGTCGTTTTTTTTTCTTCATTTTTTATATAACACTATGGTACTCGTTGGAAAGATAATAAAACGCTCGTTAATTTGATGTAATTTTTTTCTTTAAAAAATCTTGTAGATAAAAGATATTAACATTTAAAAATTATGGGAGAAAACATAAGAGAGAAAAATACAATTTTGTTTTTAAACTTTTTTTCCCTAAAATATTTTAATGCCACATGGCACTCTCAAACGGGAGAATGGCTATATGAGTGGCATCTAGGATTTAGCCCTAGATTTATATCTCGGGAGCGTCCCGGGTTGAGAAATCTAATATGACATATCAATTTTACATACGAAATAGACTGATGCGCTTTACAGTTACATGCAGGAAAGCTTCGGGTAGCACCTAACCTAAAATAATTAACAATGTATCTCCAATGTTAACGTCTAATCTTAAACAATGTATAACTCTAATATTAAAACCTAACCTAAAACGATGTACAACTCCAATGCTAACACATGCTGTAAATAGAATTCATATTTACTGGTTCGAACATAATTAATGACTTATCTATACATGATTAATGAATAACCTGAACAGTTTATGTTTTTTTTCTATATGAACAAAACCTCACAAAAAATAGTCGTTTTTTTTTCCGTTTTTATATAGCACTGTGATACTCGTTGGAAAAATAATAAAACCCTCGTTAATTTTGTTGTTTTTTTCTCCGTTTTTATATAGCACTATGGTACTCGTTGGAAAGATAATAAAACGCTCGTTAATTTGGTGTAATTTTTTATTTTAGAAAATCCCGTATATGAAAGATATTAACGTTTAAAAATTATGGGAGAAAACATGAGATAAATAAATCTAATTTTGTTTTTAGATTCTTTTTTTCCTGAAATATCTCAATGCCACATGGCATCCTAGATGGCACTCTCAAAGCCCATTATGTTTTAAATTTTGGCTATAATGTTTTCGATTCCTTTTGCATTGTATTATATAGAAAAACACCAAACGTAACAATTTAAAACACAATCAAATGTATTCTAGACATGAAAGTTAAAACACGCTGATTACTTTCTTCGTAATGTGTTTTAGATAGCATGTCTAGAATACATTAATTAGTGTTTTAAATTGTTAAGTTTTGTGTTTTTCTACATAGTACTATGTCAAAAGAATATAAAAACATCATGTCTAAAATGTAAAACACAACGTCTGCATAGAGTTCTCACACTTTATACAAAAAATGCCCTTTGTATAGGAACTTTACCATATATATATATATATATATATATATATATATATATATATAAAATAAATACACCATATACATACTAAGCAGAATTTGAACTTTTAACATTTTTCATTCTAAAGTACATCACTTCCTGTGAGATGTCTCCATTAGAACCCTTATCTTTTGATGTGTGTGTTTGTGTATATATATGGTAAAGATAAAAAAAATGAACTTTAACCTACTAATTAAACATAAGAAGTGAACGGGGGATTTTTTTATGAAATTGTTTTTCATCTGTTCAAGCATATTTTCTAGAAGAAAAATATATAAAAAATCTTTTTGTATAATTACTATTCTAGAGTAAGTTTTTAGATTTCGGTTAAAAAACATGCTTAATAAGATGGAAAAAATTCGAAAAAAACAATTTCCTACTTGACTTCTCACGTTAAGACCATTTGTAAGTTAAAACTCATTTGTACAAGAACCTTACCCCATATGTGTGTAAACACATTTAGAAAGCCCTATTGGTTTTCGCTATTTTTTAGATTAATTGACTTTTCAATTAAACATGCTTTAAACGTGCTAAAGGGCGGTAGGTTTATGGTAAGGGTTTTGAGGGTAGGAGGTTTCTTTGTTCAATTTAAATGGATAAATGATAACGTGATTGAGTTTTTCAAGGTTAAAAAACTGAAATTCAAAATTTTTAGACCATTAGGTATGGGAGGAGGCCCATCATTCATGCCTTGCCTCCACTTCAGCTGACACGTCAGCGTGGGGTAGGACAATCATGGGGATGATGGTCCAAGGGTGTGGGGAGGCCCATCATCCTTTAATGCATTTTCCGTTTTTTTTTTTTTTTTTTTTTTATTTAAATAATATTATAACATTAAAATTAATATTAAAAAATAAAAACGTATTAAAAGAACGTACATTTAAATTAAAAAAAAACGTACTAAATAAAAATAAAAAATAAAAACGAACACTAAAAATAAAAAATGAACACTAAAATTAAAAAAAAAAACACTTAAATAAAAAAAAGTACTAGAAATTATATTTTTTTGCGATGCTCTCCTTCATTTTGAGCAACACTGGACGGTCTTCTTCAGGGTACTCGTTGATGTTTGTCGTCATTATTCGCCATTCTTCTAGTTGCCTATCTTCATTCCTTAGGCGAACGCTTTCCTCCACCTTCTTTTGCTTTAAGCGAAGCTTTTCTTCGACTTTGCGTTCCTTAATTTTCTTCTTCTCCGCTTGACTTTCACTAAAGGTGTTTTTGAAGGATGCCAATTCAGCGACCAAACCATCCAACATTGACCCGCTCCCACTCCCTGACGCGGCTTGTTTTTTTGCAGCCGCCGCTAGCTTTTTAGCTTTGTTCCTCCCAATGGGTCGTGTCTCCTCTTGAACGGGAGTCTCCTCTTCTTCTGGGTCTGGGTCGTCGTTTATATTTATTTGACAACGTCCGGTCGACCCGCCTCCCATGCTATAATCGCCCGACTCCGAAGTTTTGGTTCGTTTCGCGCTTGCAACCTCGTTTAGAACCGGTGCCCATTTTGTACTTGTCTTTAAAACCATCCATGCGCGAACGTGGGGAAAACTTTGGCCAAACTTGTCTTCATATTTACGCATCGCCTCTTTGAATATCATATCCTCATTCCACCCACTTGGAGGATTCACATACAACGGATTATAAAACTTGATGAACCTCCCAATTGTAGTATTCATCTTTCTCCACTTGGAACTTAAAGACTCAAACTTGCGATATTCTGGCTGTTCCATTATTTTGTGAAACTTCTTTCCGACTTCAATGTATAAACTATCGCCAGTTTGATTAGTCCCTACAATTTTAAATAATATGTAACAAGTATTGTAAAACATTAAAATGTAACAAGTATTGTAAAACATTAAAATCTAACAAGTATTGTAAAAATAATAATTATATTTTTACCAACTATGGGATCTTTTGAAGTAGCCAATACGCCTTTGCCAACGCTTCTTCTTCTATTTTCGTCCATGGGGTTTTTTTTTAGTACGCCCCTTCTTCTTTATCTTGAGTTTTCTTTTTTTTCCCCTTCCCCTTTGAACGCTTGACTTGTGTTTCGGGCACAACCTCCTCCACCTCATCTTCTTCTTCTTCGGGTTCAAAATTGGGTTGTCGTTGTGGTTGTTGTGACGGTTGAGTTTGGAGAGATGGACGGAATGGCGGAGTTTGCAAAAGTTGGGTAAAAGATTGAGGGTTATGTTGCATTTGCATATGACTAAATTGGTTAAAAGTAGTGGGGCTTTGGAGCATTTGGGAATATTGTGTGAAAGGGTTGGGAGTTTGTTGGAAACCCGAAAATGTAGCCCAACTTGGATCGATTGGCATCGTGTAACCCGGTGTCGAGAACGGGTTTGGAGGCGGGTTATTTTGATTCGGGTTCGGGTTTGGGTTTGGGTTTGGGTTTGGGTTGTTTTGGTAGGGAACCATTGCAAAAATATTTAAAGAGTATTCTATAAAAGTTGTGTAGAGATTATATAAAATTGTGGTGTAAAATGAAGGGGTTAAGGTTTGTATTTATAGTTGTTTTAAAAAACTTTTTTTTTTTATAAAAACGGTAATATAGCCGTTATTTCCAACGGTCCTTTTCATTCCAACGTTCAAAAATGGCCCGGCTTGGGAGGCAAGGGCATGCCGGTCATGCCGATGCCGGCCCAAGGGGCGGTGTTTGCCCGGGGCGGCATCCGGCAGCCGGTCCATGGCGTGCCTTTTGTCCATACCTAATGGTCTTATAGAAATACATTAATAATTAGACCATTAGGTATGGGAGGATGCCCATCATACATGCCTTGCCTCCACCTCAGCTGCCACGTCAGCGTGGGGTAGGACAATCATGGGGATGATGGTCCAAGGGTGTGGGGAGGCCCATCATCCTTTAATGCATTTTCCTTTTTTTTTGTTTTTTTTATTTAAATAATATTATAACATTAAAATTAATATTAAAAAATAAAAAACGTATTAAAAGAACGTACATTTAAATTAAAAAAACGTTCATAAAAAAACACTTAAATAAAATAAAAACAAAAAACGAACACTAAAAATAAAAAACGAACACTAAAATTAAAAAAAAACACTTAAATAAAAAAGTACTAGGAATTATATTTTTTTTGCGATGCTCTCCTTCATTTTGAGAAACACTGGACGGTCTTCTTCAGGGTATTCGTTGATGTTTGTCGTCATTATTCGCCATTCTTGTAGTTGCCTATCTTCATTCCTTAGGCGAACGCTTTCCTCCACCTTCTTTTGCTTTAAGCGAAGCTTTTCTTCGACTTCGCGTTCCTTAATTTTCTTCTTCTCTGCTTGACTTTCACTAAAGGTGTTTTTGAAGGATGCCAATTCAGCGACCAAAACCATCGAACATTGACCCGCTCCCACTCCCTGACGCGGCTTGTTTTTTTGCAGCCGCCGCTAGCTTTTTAGCTTTGTTCCTCCCAATGGGTCGTGCCTCCTCTTGAACGGGAGTCTCCTCTTCTTCTGGGTCTGGGTCGTCGTTTATATTTATTTGACAACGTCCAGTCGACCCGCCTCCCATGCTATAATCGCCCGACTCCGAAGTTTTGGTTCGTTTCGCGCTTGCAACCTCGTTTGGAACCGGTGCCCATTTTGCAC
Organism: Ambrosia x helenae; assembly: GCA_030844895.1. Classification (NCBI taxonomy): domain Eukaryota; kingdom Viridiplantae; phylum Streptophyta; class Magnoliopsida; order Asterales; family Asteraceae; genus Ambrosia; species Ambrosia x helenae. The sequence goes on from JAUTDX010006434.1 coordinate 28,912, forward strand.
TTGTCTTCAAAACCATCCATGCACGAACGTGGGGAAAACTTTGGCCAAACTTGTCTTCATATTTACGCATCGCCTCTTTGAATATCATATCCTCATTCCACCCACTTGGAGGATTCACATACAACGGATTATAAAACTTGATGAACCTCCCATTGTAGTATTCATCTTCCTCCACTTGGAACTTAAAGACTCAAACTTGCGATATTCTGGTTGTTCCATTATTTTGTGAAACTCCGACTTCAATGTATAAACTATCGCCAGTTTGATTAGTCCCTACAATTTTAAATAATATGTAACAAGTATTGTAAAACATTAAAATGTAACAAGTATTGTAAAACATTAAAATCTAACAAGTATTGTAAAAATAATAATTATATTTTTACCAACTATGGGATCTTTTGAAGTAGCCAAATACGCCTTTGCCAACGCTTCTTCTTCTATTTTCGTCCATGGGGGTTTTTTTTAGTACGCCCCTTCTTCTTTATCTTGAGTTTTCTTTTTATTCCCCTTCCCCTTCGAACGCTTCGACTTGTGTTTCGGCACAACCTCCTCCACATCATCTTCTTCTTCTTCGGGTTCAAAATTGGGTTGTCGTTGTGGTTGTTGTGACGGTTGAGTTTGGAGAGATGGACGGAATGGCGGAGTTTGCAAAAGTTGGGTAAAAGATTGAGGGTTATGTTGCATTTGCATATGACTAAATTGGTTAAAAGTAGTGGGGCTTTGGAGCATTTGGGAATATTGTGTGAAAGGGTTGGGAGTTTGTTGGAAACCGAAAATGTAGCCCAACTTGGATCGATTGGCATCGTGTAACCGGTGTCGAGAACGGGTTTGGAGGCGGTTATTTTGATTCGGGTTCGGTTTGGGTTTGGGTTTGGGTTTGTGTTTGGGTTGTTTTGGTAGGGATCCATTGCAAAAATATTTAAAGAGTATTCTATAAAAGTTGTGTAGAGATTGTATAAAATTGTGGTGTAAAATGAAGGGGTTAAGGTTTGTATTTATAGTTGTTTTAAAAAAACTTTTTTTTATAAAAAACGGTAATATAGCCGTTATTTCCAACGGTCATTTTCATTCCAACGTTCAAAAATGGCCCGGCTTGGGAGGCCAAGGGCATGCCGGTCATACCGATGCCGGCCCAGGGGGGCGGTGTTGCCCGGGGCGACATCCGGCAGCCGGTCCATGCCGTGCCTTTTGTCCATACTAATGTCTTAAGGGTGTTGTTAAACATACCAAATTGGTCAAACCTTTTGACTTATATTAAATGCTATTGGCAATTTCCATGCTCACTTTTTCAATCAATTTACTAACTTTTTTGAAAACACATAATTTGTTAATAAGTTAGTTTTTAGTTGGATTAAAATTATTAATTTTTTTTTTTGAAAAGCACATAAGTTATTAAACAAGTTGGTTTTAGATAGATTAATCTTCATATAAATAATAAACTTGTACAATGACTATGGCCATCATCACAAACTTTTATTATAATTTTTTGTAGATGTTGATTTCTAGTGAAAGCAACTTAATCGTAGGAGGTGATTGTTTTACGAGGACATCCGAATTTGTCACTAATCAAGTACCAACTTTTATTTTGTTTGTTCATGTTCATGTAGGAGTGTGTAATTTGTTGTTTCACGTTCATGTTTGATTCATGTTTGTTTCACGTTCACCTTCATGTTGGTTTCACGTTCTTGCTAACATGGTTTTCAAAAGACAATTTTTTTCATAGTTTTTTGTCCATTACGTTAACATAATAATAAGTTATGGCTGATGCATATTTCAAAATGATGAAGATGCCTGATGCATATTTCATCACAAGTGTGTATTAATTTTTGGAAAATGATTAAGACGGTTAAGAAAATTGAAAGATATATTCAGACCAAGTAAAACCGACATCTAAAACCTCAAGTTCAAAAAATACTCGTGGGAACGACCAAGCTTGAAGAAATCACAACAAAAAAGTGTCAAAAAGGAGGCAGAACCTCAAGTTTACAAAAAAAAATCGTGGACTAGCTGTTTGCCTCAGACTTGATGAAGATAAATATTA
>JAUTDX010006435.1:0-31117 GCA_030844895.1 Ambrosia x helenae
TTTGACATTGGAGATAGTCTACTAGTTCTTTTAGTTATTATTTGCATCTTGGTAATTGGTTTGATGATAGATTAGACCTAATTTGTTGGTGATGTTCAGGGACGAAGCATTGTGGAGGGTCAGGGGTGGCCTTGTTTGCCCCTGGTGTTTGTTGGTTGAACATAACGTAAATTTACAAATACTAATGTATCAAGATTCTTGATAAACAGAGGCTAGCAAAAAAAACGTTTGTTTGAAATTAGGATCATTGACAGTTGATCCAATTCATTTTAGTACTACTACGAAGAACAATTCGTGTTTACTATTTAGCATTAGTTTATAGTTGACCTAGTTTCTTAAGATTATGAAGAGGGTGTTTTGGGATTGAGTTTCAAAACAGCGTATTTGACTTATTGGCTTTTTGGAAAAGCCAATAAGTCAATAAGCTGTTTGTGTAACCCAAAAGCACTTTCTGTTTTGACTTTTGGCTTTTAGCTTTTAAGGGTGGAAAAACCTGTTTTTGAAAAGTTAGAAATCCTGGCTTTTGCCTTTTGACTTTTGGAAAAAAATTACAAATATATCACCCATACAACCAATATTCACAATAAGTTAAGCGAAACACTTAAAAAATAACAATCTATTGACTTTTTGACGTTTCTCATCCCAAAAGCTAATCCAAACACTTTTTTTTTAAAACATCCTTTTCAAAAAGTCATAAGCCAATAGCACTTTCGACCAAAAGCACTTTTGCATTTCCAAACTCAATCGAAGTTGAGAATTGTGACTTGGTTTTCCTTCAAATAGAAGATAAGTGAAATTAGGAAAGCGCACAATAATAAAGTCTTCAACATGTAATTGTTTCTACTCTAGCACTCGTCACAGTCATAAAGTCATTAAGTTTTCTTTGGCATAAATATAGATCAAAGTTGAAGACTGTAGGTTGGCAAAAATTGTTTTCTTTTGATGTTGGGAACTCAACTTGTTTTTGGATTTTGCTGGTCTGTTTTGGGGTCCGTGTTCTGTTTGGGGTCATGTGTAGGGTCTTCAATATTAGAAGATAAGTCGTGATTGTGTAGCGAAGTGAAATTGCATAATTGCTAGTTATTTACTTTTGGGATTTGTTTCAATATTAGACGTAATTGGCGAGATGAGAGCTCAAAGTCGGTCATCAGAAAGCTAGGTTGTTAGAGAATGAAGATAATAAAAATAGTCAATCTTTTGTTTTAACCATCTCAATTGTTATTTCTTTTAATGTATTCTTCTTGCTTTTAGTTTATTTCTCTTTGTTTAAGTTTTAAGTTAATTTAGCAATTTTCTATAATCCCAAGTTCATAGTACGTATTGCCGGTGTCGAATTATAATTGGAACTTTGTTTTTTTTTTTTTTTTTTTTACATTCTATTCTATGCCAAGTTCGAAATACTCATTAGCTTACATTATCTTATTTTTACATTCGATAGGTGATCTAGTAACTAACGATGGATTAATACCTTGACAACTAAAAAGGAAAGATATAATAACACATAAAACCTTATAACATTAGTTATCACTTTGGTACTAATATTTAACTTTTTGGAAGTGTTGCATGAAATAAAATGTAGAACCCATTCTGTTGGGGATAAGGATGGTAGGGGTTAGTTGTTCTAGATACACTGCATGTCACACCCCGACTTTTCCCTTCGTCGGTTGTGACGTTTGGTGCCTTTGCCAATGCAGCGGAAAGATGCTTCTAAGACTCGTGGTTTCCTGAACGCCAATTCTAAACCTCTAGGATCCCCGATCCCAGACTGCCACCTACTCCAACCGTTGCCGTTACCATAGTTTAAACCTGAAAGACATACTTAAAAAGTCAACATAAAGCTGGTGAGTTCATAAGTTTTGCAAAAATGTTACCAAGTTCCAAAAGTGTTACCATGTTTCACCCTGTCAATACTATGCAAAATGTATACCAAAGTACGCTAGCTAGGCGTATGTTTTGTTTACTACTACGATTGGAAACCATTACTAACACGCAAACCAAAAGTGTTTGTGCCCGAATAGTGTACCATTCCTGTTTGAGACAATATGCACCCGCCCGGCTCCCAGCCGACGAGTGGGGCATGTCACGCCCAATAGATCTATCCACATTTCCCCGTTGTGCTACCCCGCACATTCATGGTTTCCCCCGGGACTTTCAAAGATCGTATAGTAACCCAAATAACCCATAGTATGACAGTTGTTACCAAACACAAGTTTAACGCATGTTTTCTCCCCCAAAAGTAAAACCAAAGAAAGTGGGGCCGTGAGCTCACGCCACCCGTTTCATTTTCCAAAACTTTGTTTCGCTTTAAATTCCTCAGTTTTTCATAAAAGAAGCATGTCTTCCCCCCCCCCCCCCAAAAAAAAAACATTTGCCAAAACAGTAAAGAGTGGGGTTATGAACTCGCCTTAATGTCCATGCTAAGCTAGCAAACAAAGCCTGAAATCTCGACCGACTTCCTCGTGCCCTAATTACAACCAAAGGACACCTTAACAGTCTATCACATACAAGCCTAGCTTAATAACCACTTAGGAGATAGTCTACCCGACTGCCTAGACTCGTGTGTAGCAACACGAGTCTCAATACGTTTCAACTCGACGAACCGATCATGACTAATCTTTATTCTCGTACTACATAGCACCCAAGTTGCACACTTGTTACTATTTGTGTGTAAACCTTGTTGGACTATAACCCCGAAACGTATAACTATCCTGAGCCGAAGATCATCTCGTAAATCATTTAGAAAATACTTTTTGAGGAAAAACAAATTTTGTTATTAAAACCGATTAATATCATTTGTTACTTTTTCTCAAATATCGCTTGAAAATCATCTTTATTGTCACAAATAACTAGTCCTTAGAAACATTTGATTTCGTATATAATGCACTTGTCCAAAACACTTAGAGAAATTTATTTATAGAAATAGCAGTTCGTTACGTTTTGATTTTATAAAAATTCGGGTAGAGTTTCCTCTGTTTTTGTATAAACCAGACAACACTCGTTGTCTACAATTTTCCGCAAAATCAACTTTTAAACACAATTCATCAAGTCCTTTTATCCACAACTCCGATTTACGAGACTATACGTTTCGACACCTACATATACTTAATTATATAAATATATATATATATATATATATATAATATAGTCCGACAATATAGTCCAATGTTATTTAGTCTGAGTTCGATATCATAAGTCATGTCAAGTTAACCATTTACCAAATCGTCCGATTTTAATATATAATTACCGTTATTATTATTATCCGTTCGTTCGCGAGTCAAAACGATTTCGTCCGTATTAATATATTTATAAATATCTAATATTCATAAATATATAATATTTACAAATATACAATATTTATAAATATATAAATAATAATAAATACAATTTAAAGTATACCGAAACACACGCGCGTAACCCGAAGCCACCTCGAACTACGTGTAGACCGGAACGTTGACTGATGTTGACCAGTTTGACCGCGCGTTGACCGAGGCTTGACCATCCAGAACTGACCCAAGACACTTGACCCGAACCGAATCTGACCAGACCTTGACCCGAGCTAACACCCCGAACCAGAAACTAACCCGACCCGAGCCACCCTTGCTCGAGACTCAAACCCTGACCAACAAACCGCTCGACTCAAAGGCCAGAGATCTAAACCGAACCACCAAACGAGCCAGGAGCCAAGGCTGACCAGGTCTGAATCCGAACTCGAGACCCGAGCACCACCTCCTCTGCCGCCCGCCGCCGTCGTCCCTCCTGACCACCACCATCTCAGCCCCAAACCACAAACAGCAACCCCTTCCACAGTCCGAAACTAACCAAATCCGGAGGATCCATGACCATCGGACCCAAAATAAAACCCAACCCAAATAAAATATCACCACCCGGACCACCATCACCCATGACAGCCACCATCTGCACCGTCCTACACACCACCGTCGTTCACTAGCAACAACCACGAACCTGCTGAACTAAACCACCATAACCCAACACAAACCCAGCCCAAAACTGACCTATCCGAGTAAGCCATCGGCTCACAGGCCTGCGCCGCCATCCTCATCTCTAACCTCGAACCAACACCACGAACCAAACGAACCACCACACTAGCCAACAAGTTCATAACCCAACCCCCCCTTTGCTCCGATTAATCGCTGCTACTGCTCGTTTCTTTTACCAGGGACGCCGCGCCGCCACCACCAAAGCACGGTGGTGGTCAGCTGCTGTAACTGAAAGGGGAGGAAGGAGCTGGGAGAGTAATAGTGTAGAGAGAGAGAGATTTCGGGTGAGAGAGAGGGCTTTGCGGCTGCCAAATGAAGGAGACAAGGAGAATATGTGACTTTTATAGTTAGGGTTAGGGTAGATGGGGGTATACCGCGTGTCGAACTCGGTTTAGCGTATTTCGCTCCGGTTTTAATTTAGGCTTGATAACTCGCTACAAAAACTAGTCGGTTTTGTTCGTAATTATAAAGTATAGTAAACCAAGCAAAAATATAAATATTTTTCGTTATTCGATACATGCTTTCAGTTCACGCGTTTAAATTGCGTTAAAAATATTCGATCACGTTTTCCTTTGCTAAAAACAATCAGTTAACTTCCGAAACTTAATAACTAACAACATTTATAATAAATAGTTATCTCAAATATTAAAAACCACATCAGTATAGGTCGGAAGTTGCCGGCTGTCACAGTGCAACACACTATTAACCAAGTATAAGACTATAAGACCATAAGGAGTGGTGGGTGGTGGGTGAGGGGGATGAAGCGTCATGTGACACTTTTGGGTCTTACGTGGAGGGGATGAAATTGTGGGGAGTGGAAGGGGGGAATATTATTATTATTATTATTATTATTATTATTATTATTATTATTATTATTATTATTATTATTATGTGTGTGTGTGTGTGTTAAAGTTAAAAAAAAATCAGCCAATCAAAACAGAGCAAGCCCCGCCCCACGCCGGTGGAATTCTCCCCGCCCCGCTCTTCCACGCCCACCCGGGGTGGTGTCCCCCCCCCCTCTTCCCGCCCCACTCCGGAGGGCCTAAGGAGTGGTGATGGGGGGAGAGGGGGATGAAACGTCATGTGGCACTTTTGGGTCCCACGTGGAGGGGATGAAAATTATGGGGAGTGGAAGGCGGGGGAATAGAGGGAGGGAGAATATTATTATTAACTAGGTTAGAGTCCCGTGTGTACACACGGTAAATGCCCGAGTCAAATGAAAAAATTTCTATAAAGATTGTGTTATACGTTAAAAAAACAATATATTGAAGTGTATAGTTTTAACAAAAAACTCAAATGTGGAAAGCAAAATGGGCTAAAAGTCTTAAACAATATATTACGAAAGGCATATGAACAGGGAAAATTGAAATGAAATGATTTTAACGACAATTAATTAATTATGAAAGTCATAATATAATAATTAAATTAGCAAACTAATTATATTACATAAATCAATGAATAATGCTTAAAATTAGCAAAACTAATTGCAATCATTTGAACTATAAAAATGAAAAATTGAAATGATTTTAATTACAATTAATTATATTACGAAAGTCATAATATAATAATTAAATTAGCAAACTAACTACATTACGAAAATCAATGAATAATGCTTAAAATTAACAAACTAATATCAATCATTTGAATTATAAAAATGGAAAATTGAAATGATTTTAATGACAATTAATTATATTACGACAGTTATAATATAATAATTAATTAGCAAATTAATTATATTACGAAAATCAATTAATAATTCTTAAAATTAGCAAATTAATTGCAATCATTTGAATTATAAAAATGGAAAATTGAAATGAGTTTAATGACAATTAAATATATTACGAAACTCATAATATAATAACTAAATTAGCAAACTAATTATATTACGAAAATCAATGGATAATGTTTAAAATTAGCAAACTAATTGCAATCATATAAATTATAAAAATGGGAAATTGAAATGATTTTAATGACAATTAATTATATTACGAAAATCATAATATAACAATTAAATTAGCAAACTAAATACATTTAGGAAATCAATGAATAATGCTTAAAATTAGCAAATTAATTGCAATCATTTGAGTTATAAAAAGGGAAAATTGAAATGATTTTAAAAAATGAATAGTTTTTTAAAAACAAATAGGCATATGAACTTGGAAAATTGAAATGAAATGATTTTAATGACAATTAATTATATTACGAAAGTCATAATATAATAATTAAATTAGCAAACAAATTATATTATGAAAATGAATGTATAATGCTTAAAAGAGCAAAATAATCGAAATCATTTGAATTATAAAACTGGAAAACTGAAATTAGTTTAATGAAAATTAATTATATTACGAAAGTCATAATATAATAATTAAATTAACAAAGTAATTATATTACGGAAATCAATGAATAATGCTTAAAATTAGCAAACTAATTGCAATCATTTGAATTATAAAAATGGAAAATTGAAATAATTTTAATGATAATTTTTTATATTACGAAAGTCATAATATAATAATTAAATTAGCAAACTAATTATATTATTATTTTATTCTATACTATTAATATAATAATTAATATATACTATTATTTTATAATAATTAATATATACTATTATTTTATTCAAAAACTTTATTATATTATATTATATACTATTAATATATTATATACTATTATTTTATTCATATTTTTTCATTCAAAAAAATTATTATATTATATACTATTAATATAAATAACATAATCTTATGTAATTTCGTTTCAAATTTCATGTGTTACCTTATGTGTAGATTTCTTTTATTTTTTTTTAACGTTTACAACCAAAATGGAATCTCGATTGTATAATTTATTAATTGATTAACACCTAACCTAAATCTTGATTGTAAAACGCGCAACGCGCGTGATTTTATACAACTAGTACTTAAATTAGCAAACTAATTGCAATCATTTGAATCGTAAAAATGGAAAATTGAAATGATTTTAATGACAATTAATTATATTACGAAAGTAATAATATAATAACTAAATTAGCAAACTAATTATATTACGGAAATCAATTAATAATACTAAAAATTAGCAAACTAATTACAATCATTTGAACTATAAAAATGGAAAATTGAAATGATTTTAATGACAATTAATTATATTACGAAAGTCATAACATAATATTTAAATTAGCAAACTAATTATATTACGGAAATCAATGAATAATGCTTCCAAAGTAATTACAATCATTTGAATAATAAAAATGGAAAATTGAAATGAGTTTAATGATAATTAATTATATTACGAAAGTCATAGTATAATAATTTAATTAGCAAACTAACTATTTTGCAGAAATTAATGAATAATGCTTAAAACTAGCAAACGAATTGCAACCATTTGAATTATTAAAATGGAAAATTGAAATGATTTTAATGACAATTTATTATATTACGAAAGTCATAATATAATAATTAAATTCGGTCAACATCAAAATTAGCAAAGTAATGTCCTAAATTAACCGACACATTAGTAGGAGATGATGTCGTTTTACCATTAATGTTTGAATGTAATGATTGACATTATTAGGCGTTTCCATTCGTATAATGATGGCGTTAAATTATGAAATTTTGTATTTAAGTAGACTAATTTAAATCAATGATGATTGCTTAAAATTAGTAAAGTAATGTATAGCAAATAATACTATATATAATTACTGAATTTATTAAAAGAGTATAATACGAATCGTAACTTTCCATTCTGTATTTGTATTAATAGTGGCGTTAATTTAAAAGTTTTATTACTGTCTAGACTAAATTATGGGGGTGAAGAGTAATTGTTTAATATGGTAAGTCGTTAAATTCGTATAAGGTGACGTTAAATTAACAGATTTTGTATTTGAAATTTGAATATTGACGTTTAATTAGTGAAAATACAATTGTAAGGCTAATTGTTTACTTCAATTGTTATCCTAAATTACTGGTTTAATTGATTGGTAATAAGTAATTAATACGAAAGAAAAAACGCAAAGTATTATGGTAAGTCTAAATTTGCATATATTTGGGTATGGGTAAGAGATTAAACGTCATGTGGCACTTTTGGGTCCCACGTGGAGGAGATGAAAATTATGGGGATAGGGTGGGGGGGGGGGGGGAAGGAATGTTATTATTATTATTAAAATGTGTTTTAAAGTTAATAAAAAAATCCAGTCAATCAAAACAAAGCAAGTCCCGCCCCAAGGGCTTCCCCCCCCCCCCCCCCCTTCCCGCCCCACTCCGGACGGTCTAATAAGGATTAGAATGGTTAAAAACTATCAAGATGTTATGTTGATAAAAGAAGACCAAAACGGAAAAGGGTTTCATTTCTTTTTACATACAAGGGTTTTAAAACTTTGCTATAGAATGTGTTATATGATTGGGTAAAAGATGACACTTAAGTACTCTCTAAAGTTTTTCACACATCTCATTTCACATCAAGAGATAGCCAAAAGAAAAATGAAAAAGGAAAAGAAAGAAAACAACCTTAAAGTCAATGGTCATCTAATGTAACAGACGACCAAAAATTATCCTCTAGATAGTGAAAATCATTTAGAAGTCGGTAGCTAAAATGCATGGATCTAATTAGTGTCAACACCGTCAAGGAACTACTTACACGAGTTGGCGAGCAATAATTACCAAGGAAACAAAAAAAAGGGGTCCACATGTATAGTAATGGCTGCACACCGGAAGATATGGATGAATCGAAACGACAACCAAACTCCAAAATCTTGGAGGAAATTAAGGAGTGTATCTTCCTATGCAGTGGCGGACTCAGGATTTTTTAATTTCCAATGGGTCCCAATTTTTCGGCGTTCAATTTTTTTACAACCTAATGTTACGAATTTCGGGTCGGTTGTCGTCCGGTTCGGGTAGGAGTACATTACTTTTGAGAAGTGGTGTGATGAACTGATGATGGTATCATTGTAATTGTTGGATAGTTGTAGTCAAACATAGGGGTGTAAGTGACACGTAGCGGCTTGGTAAAAAGCTCGAACAAGCCAAGTCTTAACCAGCCTGAATCCGAGTTCAAGCATGAAATATGACTCTTTTAGTTATCAAGTCCGATCTCGAGCCTTATATAAGCCTAAATGAGCCCAAATAAATGTTATATTTTCTTTATGTATGCGATTTTGTTCTTTGAACATGTTCAATTTTAATTAATAATATTGGTGAGCCGAGCTTTTGCTCGTTTATGCTATTGAAGTAAACTCGAACTGAGCATTTAGGTCGTTTATTTTTTTTAAATAACCTCGAGCCGAGCCTAACTCGAGGTCTTAGGATTTACTTTCGAGCCGAGCTCGAGCCTAGTCAAGCTCAGGCTCAGCTCAACTCATTTACACCCCTAGTCAAACATGGTGTACATTGCTCTCTAACATCTGGTTAGAAAAATGTTTCTTTTGGTTTACAATAAAAGCTTTCTTTTCGTAAAAAAAAAAAACTAGAAGTCTATAGCGTAACATAAAGAGTCAAGTCAAAACTATGAGTAGTCAAAGTTGGTTAACTTGGTAGGAGCAAAAGTGGGCATCACTATTGAAGTTTAGCTATTGTTACCATGTGGTTATAAGTTTTGTTTACAAGCATTTTTCTTAACAACTCTTAGATTTTGTTGGATTTTATGTTAAGACTTGCACTTTGCAAAATTTAAACTTCTAACCTTTTAGCCTTTTAGTTGTAGAGTAAGTAAGAATAACCATTTAGGATAAGTACATTAAACCTTTTAGCTCTAGATGTTCCATTGGGAATTGGGAATTATAGTTTTCAAGCATGATGACTAATAAGCATACGACTATAAATTTATCTGGACCAATGTATAGCTTGAGCCGAATCTAGCCTCAAGTAGAATTTAGTTTTCAGTGAGCATGGAAATGAGCCCATTTGGAATTTACTATTGTTGTTTTAGTTCATATGGGCCATTTCTGGGTAATATGGACTTTAGTTAACTTGGGATAAGCATATTTGCCAACATGTAAGATGTAAGACTTATTATATATTTCATGTAGGATTAACTTAGTACCCTACGGACCTCAAATATAGACAAAAATAGATACTGGTATTGAAAGTGCTCGGTATGGTACGGTACTAGTATAGGATATCAAACCTTTTGTATCTGTTAAAACTTATTAAAAAAAAAAATCTAGTACTGACCCTTTGTAAAAAAAAAAAAATAGAAATAAAAAGTTGGTGAACGAGGTCATGAAGTTGTTCAAAGTACAAAGAAAGTTTTTGTTGATCAGTTTTGATTGTAAATAAAGGAAAACATAATAATAATGATAATACCTGAAAGATTAGTGAGACCTGCCATTGATGCTGAGAGAGTAGAGGTTGACATGATTATCAAGATGATTGGGTTCCCTTTAGGGTATGCAGTTATGATGGATTTAGGATTCTTGATGAAGAATCAATTTAGAGAGAGAGAGAGGGATTTCTTTAGAGGTGTTATGATAATTAGTTGTGTAACCCCTATTCCCTAGTAAGCTCTCATTCTTATGCATACCCAGGGGACACCCTACAAGGCCCATCTAATGACAAGTCCGCCCATCAAAGACCCATCTTGTTATTGGGCTTAGGATAATTAATAATTGATCAACATTATACAAATGATAATAAAGGCTATCGATAAATATACAAACGTCACGTATATTAATTCCAACATTCTCCCACTTAGCCGAGTAATCATTTGTTATGAGCATTACGTTAGTCTCGAGAGATTAATACTCATTTTAGTTCTAAACCCAAACTGTAGCAGAGAAATACAGTCGTTAAGTCTATATTCGACATGGACCCCCATTAATCATACTACAACTTAACATTAGGATCAATTTACGTTATGCCCTTAGTTGTTGATTTGTTACATTATTGTCTTTATGTCATTATGCCGACTTAACATACTAATAGACAAACAAATCATAATGAGGAAATTTCATTAAACATAAGTCATTATTCATAAAACATAAGTCATAAGTAAACATAAGTGGTCAATAAGTACATATGCTTCTAAACAAGGTCATTAGTGAGTCCCATCTTCTAAACGTGATCTTCGAATACTTTAGGTGGGAGACCTTTAGTCATCGGATCCGCAAGCATATCCTTAGTAGTTATATGTTCGATACAAAGCTTGTTTTCCTCAACTCGTTCACGTACGAACAAATACTTTGTATCTAAAAAATGACCAGCGCCAGTCGAACTGTTACTGTTCGAGAAACTAACGGCGGCTGAGTTATCACAATAAAGCTTCAATGGTCTAGAGATGGAATTGACAATTTTGAGTCCAGTAATGAGATTCCTAATCAACATTCCATGGCATGTTGCGTTATATACAGCGATGTATTCTGCCATCATTGTGGATGTTGCTGTAAGTCTCTATTTATGACTCTTCCATGAAATGGGTCCGCCTGATAACATAAAGATATACCCCGAGGTGGATTTTTTATCATCCTTACATTTAGCAAAGTCAGAGTATCCTACCACTTCTAAATGATCACTTATTCTGTAAGTCAGTTTATAGTCTTTAGTCCCTTGCAGATATCTTAACACTTTCTTAGCTGCTTTCCAATGATCATGGCCAGGATTATTCAAGTAACGGCCTAGCATTCCAGTGACATAAGCGATATCTGGACGCGTACATACTTGAGCATAAGAAAGACTACCGACTACTGAGGCATAAGGTATCATTCTCATCTGTTCCTTTTCCACTTCTGTTTTCGGACATTGGAATAAACCGAACACATCTCCCTTAGCTACTGGAGCTGGAATAGGTTTACAATGTTGCATGTTATAACGTGTGAGAACACGATCAATGTAGGCCCTTTGGGACAAACCTAAAATCCCATTGTGTCTGTCTCGGTGTATTTCGATGCCAATAACATAAGAGGCTTCTCCGAGATCCTTCATGTCGAAATTAGACGAAAGTAATCGTTTCGACTCATGCAACATATCTAAGCTATTGCTTGCCAATAAGATATCATCAACATAAAGGACAAGAATAGTAAAATTACTCTCACTCATCTTAAGGTAGGTGCATTGATCGACTTGATTCTTCATGAAACCATTACTCTTAACGACTTCAGCAAACTTTAAGTACCATTGACATGAGGCTTGTTTCAAACCGTATATGGATTTCTTCAACTTGCAGACTAAATGTTCTTGACCTTCAGGTTTGAAACCTTCAGGTTGCTTCATGAACACTTCTTCTTCCAAGTCACCATTAAGGAAAGCAGTCTTAACGTCCATCTGATGTAACTCTAAATCAAAATGAGCTACGAGGGCCATAACGATCCTTAAGGAATCTTTTCTAGAGACAGGTGAAAACGTCTCTTGATAATCAATTCCCTTTTTCCGAGTGTAGCCTTTTGCAACCAATCTCGCTTTATAGCGTTCAACGTTCCCATTCGGATCTAGTTTTGTTTTGAAGACCCATTTACATCCTACGAATTTTGCACCACTGGGTAATTCAACCAAATCCCAAACGTCATTTTTCTTCATGGATTCAAGCTCGTCAGTCATGGCTTTTGTCCATTCAGAAGATTGATCACTGCTAATGGCTTCGTTATAAGAGTTAGGATCAGTGAGGTTTCCGGTATCCATTTCAGCTTCAGTTAGGAAGGTTACATACTCATCAAAATTAGTAGGCCTTCTGGACCTTGATGACCTTCGAAGCTGGTTTTCAGGTTCAGCATTTTCATGGTGTTGAGTGTTTGATGGGCCTTCATTAGCTGGTTCGTGAAGATCTGGCTGTGAAGGTGTTGGTGCAGTGACGTTAGGAATAGAATTAGCATTGGGTACAAGAGGAATCATCGGAGTTGTAGTAAGCGACAAATTTGTCTCCCCCGCATCTTGTACTTCTTGCAATTCTTCATAAGGATTTTCATTACTCCCACTGACCTTGAAGTCCTCTACGAATGCAGCACGCTTGGTTTCCACAATACGAGTGACATGGGAAGGACAATAGAATCTATAACCCTTAGAGTTATCGGGATATCCGATGAAGTAACAACTGACGGTTTTCATGTCAAGTTTTCGTAAGAAAGGGTTATATAACTTAGCTTCGGCAAGACAGCCCCATACTTTCATATATCTAAGACTCGGTTTCCTACCTGTCCAAAGTTCGTAAGGAGTTTTGGGGACAGACTTCGTAGGAACTCTATTGAGTATATGAACAGCTGCTTTTAAGGCCTCAGTCCAGAGGAACAAAGGTAAACCTGAGTTGGCTAACATACTGCGCACCATGTCCATTAGGGTTCTGTTTCTTCGCTCAGCTACACCGTTCTGCTGAGGAGTACCAGGCATGGTGTATTGGTTCACAATCCCCTGGCTCTTACAAAACTCATAAAATGGGCCAGGGGCTTGACCCACATCAGTATGTCTACCATAATATACACCTCCTCTATCTGATCTAACAACTTTTATCTGACGATCTAATTGTTTTTCAACTTCAGCTTTATAATCTTTAAAAGTTGTTAGTGATTCAGACTTTTCCTTAATGAGATACAAGTACATGTAACGAGAGTAATCATCAATGAAAGTGATAAATGAAGTATGTCCAGTTATTCCAGCAATGTTGTAACGACCACTAATGTCAATATGAATGAGTTCTAATAAATTAGAGCTCCTAGTGGCACCTTTCTTATTTGCTGATGTCATTTTGCCCTTAAGGCATTTGACACATGTTCCAAAATCATCAAAACCAAGAGAGGGTAATACCCCATCCTTCACGAGTCTGGTTAACCTTTCTCGTGAAATGTGGCCTAAACGTTGATGCCACAACATGGATGAAGTTTCTAAGTCTCTCTTGCGTTTCTTCTTTGTTAGTAATTCATTAACATTATATGATAACAAAGACTTGGAAAATTCATCATCTAGTTCTAACTTATAGAGACCACCATCCAGAAAACCATAACCATACACTTGGGAATCATAAGTAATCGTAAGTTTGCCATGACCGTGAGAAACGTCAAAACCATCCATGTCTAACTTCGGTCCAGATACAAGATTCCGAGTAATCTCAGGAATATATAAGGTATCATAAAGAACAATACATAAACCAGTTTTGAATTTTAATTCTAATGTTCCCACGGCTTCGACAATAAGAGACTTTCCATTCCCAACATTAAGTGTTCTTTGGTTTCTTGCCAGCTTCTGGATTGAACGGAATCCCTGAAGAGAATTGGTCACATGGACCATAGAACCAGATTCAAACCACCAAGTATTAGATGGAACATTTAAGTTAAAGGACTCAAGTATCATAAATAAATGATTACCTTTCTTAGTTAGCCACTCCTTAAATTCATGGCAGTCCTTCTGCTTATGTCCCTCTTTCTTACAGAACTTGCAGAGGAACTTGCCTTTGGAGTTCTTATGGTTAGATGAGGTACTTGCATCATTCCTCTGAGTTTTAGCGTTATGATTCTTGTTAGATTGCCTCTTCCTCTTCTTTGGGTTAGCAGTCGTCAGGTAAGCAACTTCAGGTTTCTCCAACTTCATCCGTTCCTCCTCTTGCACTCACATAGCGATCAACTCCTGCATTGTCCACTTGTCTTTCTGTGTGTTGTAGTTGATCTTGAAAGCATCATAAGCAGAGGGAAGCGAAGTCATGATGAAATGCACCAGGAAACCGTCACTAATCTCCATTTCTAAACCCTTGAGCTTATGGGCCATATCGTTCATAGACATGATGTGCTCACGAATACCGCTTCTCCCGTCATATTTAGTTGTCACAAGTTTCAGAATCAGAGTGGAAGCATGCGCCTTTGAGGTTCCTTTGAACTGATCCTCCACAGAAGCCAGATAGACTTTAGCGATTGTAAAAGCTTGAATAGATCCTCTAATAGGCATGCTAATGGAGTTCTTAATGAACATGAGAGACATACGGTTGCATCTTTCCCATTTCTCATGCACCATTTTATCAGCAGTGGTGCTTTTGTCAGTGAGTTGGGGAGGAGCATCCTCTCTCAGTGCGTAATCGAAGTCCAACAATGCCAAAGTCAACATAAGTGAATCTTTCCAGGCAGCAAAGTTATCACCAGTTAAGGTAGTGATGCCGCAGTTGGGAGCTAATAGTGGAAAAAGATGAGAATAGTAAGATACTAAGTTAGAGAAGAAACTTATAGTGATCTAAGGGGGCAAGTAATTATCTAAGGCAGGCAGAACAAAGACCATTATATTAATGAAGCTGTGATAACTTATTATAACACCAAATCATAAGCTACTTAAATAAGATGCTCTAGCTTTGGCTATACGCTATTTATTTAAGTATTAAGTTGCAAACAGTGAATGTAACACATCACCTTTGGGCAGAAGTGAGACATTCAAAGTTTTAATGCAATACGCTCAGTTCACCAACATAATTTGTTGCACATCACCTTTGGGCAGAAGTGAAACCTTATGGAAATTATGTGAACCGAGCTACAATGCTTAATGAGATAACGAACTAATGTGACACATCACCTTTGGGCAGAAGTGACACAAAATGTTATTTCAAATTAAGCAAGGTTTTATAATGTTTGGAATAAACTTGATACATTAGGTTTTATCAAAACAATAAATTTTATTAGAGATCCCGAAAAATTAATGGGTTCTCAGTAATTGAGTTCTCAAAAAAAATTTAGATGAGTTCTCGAATAACATAAGGAGTTCTCGGAAAAATAATGAGTTCCCGGAAAACTTATGAGATCTTGAATAACATAAGAGGTTATCGAAATTATGAGTTCTCGAAGACTTAATGAGTTCTCGAAAGTTATGAGTTCCCGGAAAACTTATGAGATCTCGAATAACATAAGGGGTTCTCGAAATTATGAGTTCTCGAAGACTTAATGAATTCTCGAAAGTGATGAGTTCCCGAATATCAGAATTAGTTCTCGATATGCTGATGAGTTCTCGAATATATTATAAGTACTCAATAACTTATGTTTTCGGATAACTTTAATAGTTCTCGGATTCTTTAATAGTTCTCGAATAAATATTGGTTCTCGAATACATAATAGTTCTCGATAAATAAGTGGGTTCTCGGAAAAATTATGGAATCTCGAAAATGTCATGGGTTTTCAAAGTAGAAGACCTTGACCGAGAACTCCTGTCCGTGAACCTGATCAAAAGCTTTATAATCGAGAACTAAAAGCCGAGAACCTGAATTCGTGAACTGAGGGATCCTCCGAGAACTTAATTATTAATCTTTAAAACCGAAAACTATTTATTATTACCGAGAACTAAAAGTGATAAAATTAGGTGGTTCAAAAAATTAGAGATTTAATTAAATCTTGTTTCCACTTTTAGATAGGAACTAATTATCTCCAAAATTTCATAATATTTTGAAATTTGAATTTATCAACAAGATTTCAAAAAATTTATGGAGATTAAGTTTCCTAAAATATCAGAAACAAGATTTGATTCAATCTTGAACCAAAACATAAAAGAATTTTAAAAAAAAAAATAAAAAATTTATGACATTCTTGAACTTTGAGGCCAAGAAAAACTTGATTAATAGACCTCATACACATATCATATATGTATTACGATGCGAAACAAAATTATATAATAAAAAAACTTCATAAACTGAGAATCAATCGATCACCACATTATTAGTTCTAGGATTTTGAACCATAAAATAACACTTCCTCCTCTTTCTTTTTTTTTTTATAATAAGGATGGGAGAATTTTGACATTGTTTCGGAAATAATATTAATAAAATAATGGCCGATTGAAATACCAAAGAATTTGTTCAACAATAATGGCCGATTGAAATTGACTGGGAACCGTAATCATAATAATTGTTTTCCTATTTAATTCCAGATTTAGGGAAAACAATCAAAACTGATAGAGCAACATTGCTCTGATACCACATGTTGATCAGTTTTGATTATAAATAAAGGAAAACATAATAATAATAATAATAATAATAATAATACCTGAAAGATTAGTGAGACCTGCCATTGATGCTGAGAGAGTGGAGGTTGACATGATTGTCAAGATGATTGGGTTCCCTTTAGGGTATGCAGTTATGATGGATTTAGGATTCTTGATGAAGAATCAATTTAGAGAAAGAGAGAGAGGGATTTCTTTAGAGGTGTTATGATAATTAGTTGTGTAACCCCTATTCCCTAGTAAGCTCTCATTCTTATGCATACCCAGGGGACACCCTACAAGGCCCATCTAATGACAAGTCCGCCCATCAAAGACCCATCTTGTTATTAGGCACAAATGATAATAAAGGCTATCGATAAATATACAAACGTCACGTATATTTATTCCAATAGTTTTATCATGGACTGAAGCTAGCGAGAATGTGTTATGTACTTGAGCCATTATCTAAGAAGTTTAAGGGGTTGTTTGGTAGCCTTCTAATAATCATTCAAAGGGTACCTCTTAATGATCCATAACCTCTGAATGGTTAAGAGGTAACTATAAGTCTGAATGGTTAAGAGGCAACCATTTAGATGTTACCTATTCACCATTCATACTTAAAATTACATCATAATCATCAAGAGACAATAAATCATTAAGATGTAACATTTTAGTGACCATTCAGAGGCTACCAAACAACCCCTAAGTGGGATATGCATGAGTCCAAGAAGCTGCTTGAGCCCAAGAAGCCAACAGGCTAATCGCATGCATGCTAGAGGGATTATTATTCGTAGAAGCCTATGCATTCAATTGACTTTGTCTTGTTTTGTTATTTAGTGATTGTGTCATGTGCCAAGAATAAAGGGAATAGTGGGCCAATGATCATTTGGATCAGTGGTGGAAACAACTTATAGTTTCCATAGGACTGCGGTTCAATCCCCATTGAATGCAAATGTGAGGTGAGAGGGTTTTATCACCTTAGGTGAGTTCCCGCTCGTTTGAGGTCACCCGTTCGACTCCTGGCAGCCCCCAGCAACCTTGGCCGGCCGGGGTGGTTAGGTTATCTTTCGGGGTAACAAACCAGTTTGACGCCATGGCGCCGCTTCGAACCGGGTCTGCGTCAGTTGTCAGTGGCTCCTCAAAAACAAAAAAAGAGACCACTGCGCTAGCCGATAAAAAAAAAGGGGAATAGTGGAGACGTCCATATCTCCATGTTACTTATTTTAAGGAGATAGTAGATTACTTAGGTGCTGTTGTTTATTCTGAGGTAAAATGTCTGCAGTCTGCGGACCACATCTGCATACATCTGCAGGAGAAGAGGTGGACCAAAATTCTGCAGTATGCAAAAGGAAGATTGTTTGTTTTTTAACTTCTGCAAGCTACTGAAATAATATCAACAAGCATACATACTCACAACTAAAATCAAAACGCTTCATGGACAAGTAATATTGACAAGAACACAATACTCACAACTAATATCAACTAGAAAACAATAATCGCAAACAAAAATATTTATACAATACTCACAAAAAAAAAAAACTGATTAAAAAACAAAAGTACCTAAAAATAGAAAATACAAACCTGATTAGAAAAAGGAAAAAGGAAAATAGATTCCTACACTTTCTGTTGGGCTGGAGGGCAGGAGAGATAAAATCAACACACCTTTCTATTCACAGACGGAAGTTGTTGTTGCGGCGAATAACTGCAATACGTTCGGCGGCGTTGATTGGGTGACGAAGTTGTAGGGATATTTTTGATTGATTATGGTCTTGGTTGAATGATTATAATTATATGCTAAGATATCACCGGTTTAAAGTCCATCGAATGGTGATCATTGATTGTTGCCACTAACAAAAATCTAATTATTAATTGTCACATAAAATGAGTAACAAACAAGAAAACAAAATATTAGTGCACACTATGCAATAAACCTAAACATGTTAGATAACATATGCA
Organism: Ambrosia x helenae; assembly: GCA_030844895.1. Lineage (NCBI taxonomy): Eukaryota > Viridiplantae > Streptophyta > Magnoliopsida > Asterales > Asteraceae > Ambrosia > Ambrosia x helenae. The sequence goes on from JAUTDX010006435.1 coordinate 18,803, forward strand.
AGCAGATACACAATCATATGTATTTTAGTATGTACATATTGCGAGTAACATACAAAACTTATCACCTGATGCTTCGATTTGATAAGAGATTTGAGATATGGATCGTCGAGCAGGAATTGGTGGGCGACTATTTTTAACTTCTTGATGCCTAAGAAATTATGAGCATAATTTTTTTTTTATGTTACAATCCCAAAATCAAGATCTTCTCATTAAAACAAAATACGAAAGTTACATCATAATAGCAGGTAGACGAGCAACAAGCTGCGCCGCCACCCCTTTTTGAATTGCATCAACGAATTGATACATGTGCAGACCGAGAGATATAAGAGGGATATATGACTGCTTGAGGGTTGATTAAGGTGTTATATATTTTGAAGTTATTAAGACTAATAACTTGCATTAGTAATGGCACTTAAAAGCTAGTTATTTAGCTGGTTATATTTGTTTTGTCTTAACCTTTAACTTAGATTTGTAACAACTCTTTACTAACCGAAAGTCATGAATTAACCTATCATTATATTACATTTATTTCAATTTTAAATAAAATTAAAGACGATTTAATCTTGATGTAAAAAGTAAAAAAAAGATCTTTAGTTTTTTTAGCAAATATACATTTTCATGTCTTGTTATTTTTGTGGCTTAGTTTAAAATAATAATCATAATTTTTGTGTCTTGTTATTTTTGTGGCTTAGTTTTAAATAATAATCCCAATTTTTGTGGCTTAGTTTTATATTATATATTTAATTTTATTTTTTAATTTGATTATTGAACTTGGTAAAATAAAAGTTTTGGTTTTTATGTTATCAAAGAATTTTATATTTGGTAAACAAATGTTTATGTCAATATTATTAAGTTTAGTATTTTGTAACTACTTTTTACAAACCAAAAGTCATGAGTTAACTTTCATTATTGTTACACTAATTGAAATTTAAATAAAAGTTGTTTGTTTAAATGAAATTTAACAAATCTAATTATTAGATTTGAAATACAATTTGATATTATGTATAAAGACAATTTTACCCCTTTACCAAGTTACTTAAGTATTGTACCATAAGCATAAGATATTGTGTTTACTTAAATTTGGTTGTCATCCTTCCCTCATGTTTTATAATATAGTATAGATATAGATGTGTATATTATATACACACACATATAAAAAGTAGAGTATTTTCACACGAATAACAATACGTACCAAGAAGACGCAATAAAAAGGTGTATTATATTCTTCAAAGTTGAATTGTATGTTCCTTGTAACAACCTATAGATGCAAAAAATTGTTTATGGAATTTGATTGTATGTATGATAGTATATATATATATATATATATATATATATTCAAAATTCATGTTATGGAAAGTGGATAAACCCCTAGAATAATTAGGAATACTTATTAATGCAATTTTTATTAACCTAGAAAATGCAAGGTTATATTGTATTTATTTAAAAACTCCAGGGGGGAGTGTAAGTAGTAAAAAAAAGGGAGTGCATTTAGCAACACCCAAAACAAAATTGGATTTTTCTCTTTTATGTTTCTTTCTATAATTTTTAAACGTTAATATCTTTTATATACGAGATTTTTTAAATAAAAAAATTACACCAAATTAATGAGCGTTTTATTATCTTTCCAGTGAGTACCATAGTGCTATATAAAAAACAGAGAAAAAAAAACCGACTATTTTTTGTGGGGTTTTGTTCATATAGGAAAAAAACACAACGTGTTCAGGTAATTCATTAATCATGTATAAGCAAGTCATTACTTATGTTCAAACCAGCAAATATGAATTTTATTTTCAACCAGAGCGGAATAGGTTCAAATCACTCATTTCTAAAAAAAAGTTACATCTTCAAGATCACACCTCAATCGCACCCTGCAATAGTTGCTTCTGGCTCTGCTCCTCATCCAAACATATATTTTCTTTTTAATATACATTTTCATTCTTATTTAAATGGTTAAAATTATTGTTTTCTCAAATTGTAGTACATCAATTTCTATGTTACATCATAAAACATATTTTAACACTTCTTATTAGATGTGTCTATCCTTAAAAGTTATGCATTTTTAGCCTTTATGATAGGTGTTAATATTGGAGTTATACATTGTTTTAGGTTAGGCATCAACATTGGAGTTATACATTGTTTTAGGTTAGGTGTTAGCATTGGGTTTTACATTGTTTTAGGTTAGGTATTAACATTAGAGTTATACATTGTTTTAGCTTAGATATTAACGTTATAATTATACATTGTTTAAGGTTAAGTGTTAACAATGGAGTTATACACTATTTTAAGTTAGGTGTTAACATTGGAGTTATACATTGTTAATTGTTTTAGGTTATGTGCTCCCCGATGCTTTCCTAAATGTAAATATGAAACACATCAGTCTATTTCATATGTAAATTTGATATGTTATATTAGATTTGTCAACCCGGGACGCTCCCCGGGTATAATCTAGTATCTATAATCTATAAATACATATAAAAAAATTGATGTTTGCTGATGTGGCATTCAATGGTGGCCTCAGCCCTCCCTTGAATGTGCCACATGACATCATGTGGTGAAAGATTTTTTTTTAATTTTTGGTTTTTTTAATTAAATTAATAAATATGATACACAACCAAACCCTATTTGTGATAAAACCCTACTTTTCATCCCCTTCTTCTACACTTTTTCACAAACCCAAACTCTAGCGCTCCCCCTCTCCTCTACTGTTCTTCAGAATAATGTTTACACGATGCTCGGGAATCCATACCACGAGTCCTGTGTATATGAAAAAAAGACCATGTTGTTCTCCAAAGCTCTTTTTCTAAGGGTCTCATGAAGATCCATGCACCCTTTCTTTCATCTTCGATTGGAATAATCAATGAAACACAACCTTCGGCATACGGTAATGTGAAATCGACATGATCCGAACGTTCTGCAAGTATCATGACGTCTCCTACCACCGTGAGTTGGTTTGTGTTTGACGACAGTCACTGGTAATCAAGATTGTAACGGTGGTGATGGGTGGGAAGGTTATGGTACCGGTCGGAGGAGAGAACCAAATCGGGGGAGGTGTCGAGTGGCTAAATAGAGGTGGTCGGTGTGGGTTTATGGTTTGTCGGAGGATCGTCTGAGAAGACAATCGGGGTCGGTCGTCAGGCTTGGAGGTGATGACTGGTAGGCGGCGGTGGTTGATAGTGATTGGTGAGGGTTGACATCGCCAGAGAAGACCACCGAAGAAGGTGACCGGCCGGTCCTGATACATGGTTCTTGAGTTCATTTATCTCTCCTTTCTATCTTATTTGTTTTGTGAAAACCTGTGTGAGAATCCTCAATATTATAGATATGAATATACTAAATATGTTTGTGTTTATCATTAGCAATTGTGACACCCGACAAACTCAGGTTAGTAACTTTTATCAAACTAGTAAGTCTACCTTAGCGAGTCATGCATACATTATGCTTAAGTGGGTCAGTTGAGTCATTACGATGGTTCAGGGAATCATCGGGAGTCGTTACAATGATCTAAGGGATCATTGGGAGTCGATCCATAACCATGTGTACAAAGATTGGTGATATGTAGAATAGCCGTTTTTAATGCGCACACGCAAATCTCGAGTCCCGGGGATTGGTGAACGGATGTGAACGTGTTATTTATCAAGTACTAAGTTAGAGCCCCGTGTGTACACGCGGTACATGTCCATGTCAAATGAAAAAAATTCTATAAAGATCGTAATATGCAAATTTTATTTATTGAAAGTTACGTAATACAATTCGTACGAATTCGTATGAATCAACAAATGTTTGATTAGACGTGATTTAAAAACAATAATGAAATGAATAAACATATATTTATTGTAACGACATGCAAATGAAGATTAAATTTAAAGTAAATAAATGTAGTTTAACAAATCATACAACCAAAAAATTATAAAAAAACGATTTATGCAAAATATGATCGCATACTTATTCACAAACTCCAAATATTTTTTTATAGACTACATTTTTTATTTATTATTAACGTTGTCATCTTATCCAATATTAGTATGTTCAGGCCATCTCTACTCTTGTCACTTGGCAGCGACATACAACTGCCCATGTGTAAAAAACATGATCTTTCAAATACAGACCTATCCTAAATAGGGTTTGTCCTTGACTCTTATTTATTGTCATTGCGAAACATAAAGTAAGAGGGAATTGTCTTCTGTTAAATCTGAAAGGAATCTTCTTATCAGATGGGACAACCTAATTATTTGGATAGAAGTTCGCATTCCAATGTTACTCCTTGAAATTATTTTAGCTTCTATATCACGGTTAGATATGGCAAGACGATTTGAAACTTGTGGCTTTGAAAAGAATTTATGTCCACTTATAGGATCCGTGAACCATTAGAATAACAAAACAGTAAAATTTATCAAAAAAAAAAAAACAACTTTGGTGAGGAAAAAAAAGACATTTGGCATTGTAACTGCATTATCATCAAGAATTTAAGGTAAATATATCCAGAAGACCCTGAACTGTTTTGACCTGACTAATAACCAATGACCTAAATATCAAGCTAAAACCACGGTGAAAAATCAATACTAAACCCACATGAGAAACTCGTAAGGAGTAAAGATAGCAACGTGGATTGGTTGAATAATATGTCCAAATGAAATGTTGTTTTATAAGAAAACCTTTTATCCATTTGACCTATTTCAATGCTTCCACAATCGGAATATTGTGTCTCGAACAATTCTGATCGAATAAGTCGGATTTATTTATATAGTTGAATTATAAAATTGGAAGGATGGGTAATTTACTTGATTTGGTCAACGACGCTTAAAATTAGCACAATTATTGCAATCATGATGATGGTTAGCGTTTCATGACAATTGATTAAAGGAAAATTCTTTATGAACATAATATGATAACGTTAATCTTTCAAAGATATTTAAATGAAAGACGTAATATTCTTATTCTTAGTATCACTGAAACGATATTTAGTTAATGTAGTCAGTGATGTAGGATTTCATGACAAATGAGGTTTTTTTAATGTTATGAATCGCCTTTTAGTTAATGTTGTTACTGATAACGTAAAATGATATTTCATTACTAATTTCGTTACTAATTACTAATAAGTGTATTGTAAGACATGAAAAATAAATAAAGTCAAAGAATTGACCTCCATCAAAGTAACAAAAACGTAAAAAGTTTTTATGTTTATCGGTCAACAATATTAAAATGAAAGTCGTTATTAGTAATACCATTGAAAATTATTTTGAATATATTATATATTTTAGGAAATTGTTAAATATATTTAAATTATATTTATTATTAAAAGAATAGATTTAAATTGTATTTATTAAATACATTTTGTTTACCAAAATTATTGCTTGAATCTTTCTGTTATCAATAATTGAGTTTTTTTTTTATATATTTTTGAAATAATTTAAATGTTGTTAATGATCGAGGGTTTGATGACAAATAAGGATTTTTTTATATTGATGTTACGTTTATTCTTTATGTTAATAATTGTAATAATTATTACTATTAATAGTAATAAATGGATGACAAAAGTTAACTTAACAATTTAAATTATTTACTAATTTATTAATATAATTGAAAATTATTTTGAATATAGTATATATTTTGGTAATATATTAGTAAAAATCGTAAAAGAAAAAATTTAATTCGATCAATAAGAAACAAATGAGATTAAAAATAAAATTAAAAATCGTAATATTAGTTTTAGTGTTAGTAATATATTCGTAATTTATTTCGGTCAATAATAAATAAATGAGATTAAAAACGTAATAAATACCATTAAATTCATTCAATTATTATTAATGTCATTAAAAATCATAATAAGTAAGATTAAAAATGAAAAAATTCTTTTAATTCAGGCAAAACTAATAATAATTAATAAAATAGTAATATAAATAAATGAGATTAAAAATTTTCAATATTAACCTCAAAAATTGTATTCAATAATTATTCAATTACATTAAAAACATCGGCGTTTAAATTGACTTACCAATTATCGACAAATTATTATTTGACATTTTAAAATTTGCATATTACTATTGAAATTATTTTTACGAATAGTAAAACTAAAATCGTAAAATTAGTATTAGTATTAGTAATATATTCGGTCAACAATACTATTTTTACGATTAGTAAAACTAAATTCGTAATGTTAGTATTAGTATTTGTTAGTATTAGTAATATATTCGTAATATAAAAATTTAATTCGGTCAATAAGAAATAAAGGGGATTAAAATAAAAATTAAAATTAAAAATCATAATATTAGTTTTAGTATAAGTAATTTAATTCGGTCAATAATAAATAAATGAGATTAAAAATCGTAATATTAGTATTAGTATTAGTAATATATTAGACTTTTAATTCGGTCAATAATAAATAAATGACATTAAAAATCGTAATAAATAACTCTAAATTCGTTGAGCAAAGTGTGATCAATGTGGTACCGTGTAATTAAATAGATGAATTCTAAAAATAGAAGGATTAGAATTTGACTTAAATCAATGAAAAAAGCTTAAAATTAGCAACGTAATTGTAGTCGTACATTGATTATCATTTATGACAAATGACAAATTATGTATTCGTAAATTGATATGGTCAAGATCTATTTTTGTTTTATTATAATGAACCTATTGTATACATGGTGGATGTTTAAAATGCTTTTAATTGTCTTGATTGACTTACCATTTCTAGTGGTAATCGATATTATTATTTTGAAAATTACCAAATTCAATGATTGAATGATTTATTCAATTTATTAAATTCAAAATCGTTTCCCAAGTTAAGTTTAGGCTGGGCATAAAAATTGTAAGTCTTTTGTGCACATTTGAAATGTGTAGTAAATCGAAAATTTTAATTAAGTTTGTTGAATGCTTTTTAAAATGGGTCTCAGAGTAAAAGGTGAAAACGAAAATGATTCAATAATTTACAAAAAGAGTAAGAAATGTGTGGAAAGATTTTTATAACGACTGAATGCTTTAAAAATATGGTCTCAGATTTGTTTATGAATTTTGCATATTTATGGCATGATTGGTAATCCATTTTAGTAATGATTGATTTGATAATTTAATGTCTGAAATGGTTAATTCAAATTTGTTTCATAAGTTAAGTCTAGGCTGGAAAAACTTTTCTAATTTATCAGTTCCTGAGCATTTGTTCGGTACGTTTGTGTATAGCATGTTTGGTGAATCCGGGTAAAAGAGTGACGTTGGGCATAATTGGGCCAGTTTAATTGGAATCGGTTTGCATTTTTTAGGTTCAAAGGATGCGTTAAATTTTATTAGCGGTTTTAATTTGTTATTTTTTTTGTATTTATATAAAAAAATGTATAACAAAATTGTGTTTAAGGTTATTAAATATCTTTAATTGAAATTAATAATGTTGACTAAACTTAAATTTAATTTACTATTAATTACATATGGTGCATATAGGTAATCGTCAACTTTATTTCAATCAAATTAAATACATAGGTAATTGTCGCTAGTTTGTCAAATTTATGCTTACATTTATCCTGAAATATATTTTTGTAAATAGGTTTAAATGATTATTGAAAATATTCATTTATTTTTTATACAAACTTTACAAAAATAATATAACTAACCTCTATATAATAAATAAGGCTTATTAAGGTAAACTTAAATTCGTATTAACGGTAATATAAATTCGGTCAATTATTAAAAGATAGTAATAAATAAGATTAAATTGGGTCAAGATATTATTAATGTAAATTGATAACAATCATTAAGATTCAAATTTCAGATTAAATGACATTAAATTCGGTCAACTTTATTAATGTAAATAAATAACAATAATTCAGAATTAATGAAATTAAAATTGGTCTAATATTATCAGTCGAATATGGAATGTAGGATTGAATAATCAAAATTAACATAATAAAATTGTCGATAGTTTAATGTTTTAAAAATATTGACCGATTGTTGAATGTTAAACAACATCTTCAAAAAAAATTTAAGAGTCGGTTTCTTGTGTCATATACAGAACCCGAAGATTCAAATGAATACAATAAATAAACAGAATCGATAGACTCTTGAAAAGGATTTAGAAAATAAATAAACAAAACGGTTTTATAGATACAAAGCTGGAGCTCCATATACCTAATTGGGTCCTAGAATTTGTGTCTTCAGATCAATCCTGTTGTTCAAATGTTAAAAACATAGCATTAGTAAAACCGATTGAATAATAATAAAATTAACAAAAATCCGAATGAAAAAAATCCTTATTATCCCTTTAAAAAAAATTCCGATTCAATATTTGTATATTACAAATCGTTTACCACAATCAGATTGAATATGTGTTTAGTACAAATCCGGTTATCACAAATCTGAATGAAAATATGCTTTTAAAAAATATGGTTTCAATTGAATCAAATACTCTTCAAATGAATGAAAATATGTTTTTAAAAAAAATATCCAATTCAATATTTCTATATTACAAATCTGTTTATCACAATCCGATTGAATATGTGTGGATAATCAACATTAGAATAGTAGTATGGATGTTTACCTTTAATCGATTGTGGATAATCAATAAATGATGCAAGATGAAGAAGAAAGCCTCTAAGATTTGTTAGGAATTAGATTCGGAGCTTTGATATGGAGTAGTATCAATAGGAATTAGAAGAGTAGTATGAGAGTTTTGATATGGAGAATGAAAAAAAAAATGAAAGAAATAGTTTTTATACTAATAAATTCGGAGCTCCATATTTGTTGTTGGATCCTAGAGGCCCTCTCTAAGGCCTCCATTCGACCCGAGGTTATTCATTTATTATATAGATAGATTATGTGTTTATAATCATTATATAACTTGTCGGTATGTGAATATGTGCTTAATGTGTTAAAATACTGTTTAACGCGTCGAAAACTCACATCAAACTGCAGGGGCGACTCAGGTTCTACTGCCACCTGCAGGGGCGACTAGGGTGCTAGTGGCCACAGCAGGGGGCAACTAGGTTCTAGTCGCCTGTCAGAAGGGGCCACTAGCATTGCTAGTGGCCACCTTCAGCCCATAGTCGCGGTAACATCAGAAACGACTAGCAACAACTATAAATACCATACTTGACTTGTAAAACATCATTTGTGAAACCCTAACTCGCTCCAAACCTCTCTCCACCTATACTTACCTCTGGAACCCGTTTTTTGCCCTAAATCTACCATTTCCAAGCCTTAAACATCATTTTCTAGAAAAATCTAAGGTGTGTTATTCATCCTAAGCTTTTGTAATATCATTACCTTGATCCCGAAAGGTCCAGACCTGGGTTTATAAAGATTGTGTCTTTGAAAGCCTTTGAAAAACCGTTTTTAAAAGAAGTTTAATCCTTATATGAGTTCTATGTGAATGATTCATGCAAAGAACGGATTTTGATGATTAAAACATGGGATTCTTGTGTGTTTGATGTTTTGCTGATATGAATAAGTTGTTAGGATGATTATCTAGGATTTTGAAGGTTGTTTGATGTGTTTTGATGATAATATGCATTTTGACCCGTTTGAGTGCATTAGGAGGATTTAGGATGTTATGGGGTGATTTGATGATTGTATCATGTTAGGATTTATGCTGGAATGATGTAGTAACAGTAGGATGATTTGCAACGTGATTATGTGATGAAATCTGATTATTTGCCATTTAGGGTAGGTTATGCATGTATTGATGTGATGTTCCCATAATATCATTCCAATTTAGGAAATGCTTACAAATAGGGTGTTAGACTGATGATAAATTGGGGTTTTTCGTTTAAGATAAGTTTCTTGATGATTATGGATTGATGTTGGGTGTTTTTACATGTTTCGGATCTGATTTGGAGGGTTAAACCCGCGAAAAGAGGCCTCTCAGCTGCAGGGGGCGACTAGCAAAGCTAGGTGCCAGTCAAAGGGGCGACTAGCATTGCTAGTCGCTTGTAACAGGCCCTACTTGTCCCTCATGGTAGCCACTAGCATTGCTAGTGGCCTGTTTGATACCTAGTCGTGTGTTTTGATGCCTAGTCGTGTGTTTTGCTGCTGTAAGTGTATTTTAGGATCCCGAAACATGGTTTGACACAACACATTGGGAACACCGTGACATGTCTAGAAACCTGATAACACATGTTCGAACTCGTATATGCAATATGTGGGCGGTATGCTAGACTTGGTGAACTATTATGCTTATTAAGTGCATAATTGCATATCATTGCTTGATTACTTGTATTTGGCTAACACGTGGGATGTCGGGTCACCAATGGGATGTCGGGTATTGTCTTCTGTGGTCAGATTAACATTTAAACATGTCTTCAAACGTATCTGGTTATAGTCTGGACATTCAGGGACTAGTTTAACCTACGGGTTTTAGTCCAGCTACTCATATACATCTTATGATAGGTCGCCGACATTGGGACTATCATAGCATTGGTCGAACTGTTTCAAGAAACGCAACCTAAGGTGAGTTCACGGCCCGACAAGATTTATTATACATTTTAGCAACGCAAGATTGTTATACTATGTTGATCTTTTGTTTACTATATGACTACATCATCATCTAAGTCCCAGGGGAAACCATGAATATGTGGGGTAAACATAACGGGGAAATGTGGATAAATCTATTGGGCCTGACAAACCCCACCGGGGTCGATTGGCGGTCGGGCGGTGCATATTGTCTCTAGCAACACATGGGTTACCGATGATGACGGTAACCCAACTCAGGCAGCAACACAAGAAACACTTGTCAGTAATGGTTTTCAATCGTATTAGTAACAAACACTTAACGTCTAGCTAACGTTTGCATAACATAGTAGTAACGGGATGGAAACTTCAAACTTATGGAAACGCTTTTTTATAAAAACATGTGAAGTCACCAGCATTATATGTTGACATCTTTTTGGCATGTTTTCTCAGGTCGCTAAGGTAGCAACACATGGACTAGGCGCACGGGTCTTGCATGGCGTCTAGGGTCTTCTAGTTGCATGTTTTTGAATAACTATTTCGGACTACGTTTTATCTTATCTTGGGTTGTAAACATGATTAAGCTTCCGCTACTGATTTTTTGTTATTAAAAAACTTAATTGTTTGGTTTACGTATTTTACATTTAGTTGTCGTTTATTGTGACCGTTGACTTAGATCCTGGTGTGTCACGCGCCTCGCGGTAAAACCCTGCACGTGGAATTTGAGGGTGTGACAGCAATATACGTATATCAACACTCGCAAATCACTGCCACACAACCACCATTCACATTCCTCCTATGTGGACCCTAGCAGTAAGGTAATAAATATGAAAGTTCTTAACTGATAATTGTTCAAACCCCATTGAAGCTTTGCAACTAATTTATATAACCCTGAGATGTTTTGTGCGAATTAATTAACATAATTAGTTAACATAATGTTTATTTCATCATGACACACAAATGCATTCATGTATATATGCATCAATATGTATCAATGATGTGATAAGTTTTTTATGGTTGTACTTTCATCTTAAGTGATTGTTTAGTTGATTAGGTTAGGAATTATAGGAGTCATTAGAATATGAGAGATTAGAGATATTTGATGAGTTTTTGAATAGTTGCAGCTTACTTAAGTGATTGTTTATCTGCTTAGTTATTAGTTTTAGGTTAGGGAATATGAGTTATTAATGATTATAATACTATAGACATGCAGTGATTGAGTGTGAGGGATTGGAGAGATGTGATTATGTTTATATACTTTGAGACTTTGAGTAGATCTTTGCTAGCAATAAGTTTGAATTCAGCTGTATTGATGTTAAATAACTATAAGTAAATGACTATTGGTAAGTGGTAATTTCAGTTTTGGTTCATAACCGCAACCTCATCTGTACTCTTCAGCCACCACAAGAGTATGAATAGAAAACCGAAGCTACTACTTAAGTGAGCTATGAATCACCACATTTGCTTCAAGGTTCAGGTCAGTGAACGCAAATGGGAATTAATGATCTTTATGACTGAGTTTACGATTGGTATGTTTTCTACTTTTATCATGTTTATTAGAGTAAATTACTAAAACCGTCCCTGGGGTTTGGCCAATATGCCACTACCAGTCCAATCTTTTAAAAAGTGCATGAACACTCCTTAATCTTTCAAAAAATATGCCAATACAGTCCAACGACTTAGCCCAGTTAACTTTTCTCGTTAAGTCAGGGCATTTTTCGTCCAATCATGTATAAATCCATCTTCTTCCCCATTTCTCTCTGCACTGATCATCAGACCCACCACCACCACCACCTGTAGTGTTATCACAAATCCCTCAACTTCTCACCTTTCAAAATAATACCACTTACTTTTATACTTTTATACTTTTATACATATATATAT
>JAUTDX010006436.1:0-28273 GCA_030844895.1 Ambrosia x helenae
ACTGGTTACTTGCTCCAAACTGCACTTAAGATCAACAGCGTATGGTTTTCTACTTTATAAGCGGGACACAAAAGTCGGTGTTATAAACACCCATGTACAAGCCTACTTGGTTGCGGCTTATATGTATATTTCGATGTATTATCTATTTCCAATTTATGCAACTAACAATTTTTGGATGAGAATTTTGTTTATGGTTAACGAGTCTTTGGCCAACTTCATATACACGATACCATTTGGCAGTTACTTGTCTAGCCATCAAGCTTAAATATTGAAGTAAAAAGACCAATATATTGGCGGCGCATGATTCCCTCTAGCAGAGGTCTAAGGTTCAAATTCAACTTCCATTACTCTCTGTTTTTAATCCCCCCTTGAAGATCAATTGTGCAAAGCAAGCTGCATTTTACCTGGTGGGTCTGTGCATTTCGGTGACATGTTCTCACAGTTATAAAAAAGGACCAATGTAAGCTCAAATAGAGAGGCAGAATCAGATTGGTTGGCAACACAAAGTTGAAAAATTTCACACAAAAACATGATTTGTCATATTTCAAACTTCTTATCCTGCACTATGAAAAAAAAACTTGAAGAAACATCTTAAAATAACTTGTAAACATGATTCAACTTGAGATAATTACTTGGCCCGAGGATCACCACTCTCTAGAGAAACACCACAGGGATCTTCCCTCACTAGCAAGGCCAAAACATTGTGTGAACTCCATGTTTTGGTTAGATTGGTACTTGAGTCACTTAGAGTAATAGCGAATACAGCATCGAATCCACCTGCACCAGGAACTCCAGCCAACAAGACACCTTCGGTGTCCATGGTCACATCCAGGAGACGAGTTTGTGACTCAGGTTCAATCTGTTTTAAAAGAAGTTACGATGAATCAATTGCCAAAGCCATAAAATGAATAAACCAGTAAAAAATGTTAAACTGGAGGGTGGAGGCACTCTAATATTCTCTGTCTTCATCAAAAGATGAAGTTATCTGAAATTTGTTTTTCCTATGTTTTGGAACAGATATAACATCAAGTCTGCAAAAACAATGATGATGCAATCATGTGAAAATACTAAAAGACAGAATTGGTCAATCCGGGTGGAGTTTTTAGTTCAAATGCGTCAATTTCATGAAACATATAAAAGGGAAATGGGTCCAAAAGGGTTTGAAGTCACCGGATGTCTATTTTTAATGCATACAACCTACTGAATCCTTATATTCCAAGATTAATATTATTATTGTTACAGTATTGTTTTTGTAATCATAACTAACACATTAACTGTATATTAACTTTCTAAAAGAATAGACAAAAAGTGCTTGTGGGTCAACCCAACCCAATGCGGACCATTACATCCCGTACTATAAAATGACCCATGTCACACAAACCCGTTCTCCCACACATGTTTCCTACTTTAACTCTTATAGTCAAACAAACTGGAAAAAAACGGAAAAAGGAAATAATGTTACAACTGTAGAGTAATCTTAAACTTGAATAAGGATAACTAGGTTTGACATTTGAAGTCAAAGTATGAAATTTGTTGTAAATAAGGGATGCACTTGTAACATAGAGAAAACAGAATAAGCCAAAAAGTTAGAAGAACTGACCGGGATGCCTGCAGCCTCACCCATCTGCCTCATGTGACATCGGATCTTAAGCATAGCTTCTCTAGCTCCCAACAGTGCTTTAACAATTTCTACATGACTTGCTTCGCTAAACTGCTCCTTCCACTGTTCAAGAAATAAATATATGTTTATAAATGAACTTTTTTTTAATATAAAAAGGTTTCCCTTATTTGTATTACATAATTTGAATTTGAATTACCCCAGACATTGATGTTTTTAGTCACTTAATGTTCCTATAATGTTGTTAAGAGTAAAACAGAATATCAACTGCAACATGACTAAAGCTGGATCTACATTTTATCAGTAAACACGCTCGTTTAATGAGCTACTATGATAAATAATGGAATGAAGTAAATGACCTTTTCTGATTTATACATGCTACTGTTGTCTATGACTGATTTGTATGAATCCCAGTTTTCTGCAGCCAGTTTGCCTAACAACTTAAAATGTGCTTCAAGTGCTGAATTTGCCTCTGACAAACTGTCCCATGTCTCCTTTGACTTCTCTGGGTCAGATTTTTGCCATTTCTTGACCGCACCAACCATTGATGGTGTGGATGATCCTCCACTTCCTGGTTCTCTCCCAAAATCTGCAAAAAAAACGAACATAATTCCTAAGCAACATTCAAAAAGATAAATGCAAGCTAGTATTTTGTACGAACAAGATACCAACACAGAAAATGGTATATGTGCAGTATTCTTGATGACACAATAGAACTAAAACAAGTCTTATTAATATGCGGTCTTACATAAATATAGTTTCTGGAGCTATTATTGTTGATTTATAAACTAAACTTTAAATCATTATTTGTAAATATGTGTTTGATTGTATTTGTATCTAGAACTATGTAGTTGTTTGTAAATGTTTAGGATTATAGTATGTTAAATTAAGAAGGAAGATGATCAAGAAACACGGCTGCAAATGGGTCAAGACACAAAACAGAAGGCTGCAGCAAAACAGAATGACAAAAGGCGCGACTCACTGTGAAATGACCAAGATACCCTTGACAGTTAAACTAATTATTTGGCGGGAACATTGCACCTGTTCGATAATAACTGTTTTTAGGACATGCCTCTTCATTTTGTATATAATAAACATCTATGTACATTTGTTAGTTATCAAGATTGTTCAATCCAAAACAATCCACATTTGTATTCGAAAGTTTCTGTTTCTGTCCAAACCGAAGACACACAAACACAATTATCATATCTTGTTTTTATTATTCGAATTCTGTTCTGTTACTATATTTCTTCTGTTTCTGTTCGAATTGCTGCACATCAGAATTGTTTTGCCAACAGTTATCAGCTTAAGAGTTGTAGGTTACTAACCAGATTCATTAATGGTGGCAAGGAGAATTTAGTCCTCTCATGATCCCACTTGGCTTTCAAGACTTCACCTATTACTTCATGTAATGGCGTGGTAGAAACAGCTTCCTGCAATAACGAAACAATATTATCTTTTTGAATTCAGTATTGATTGAAGACTAATCAGTCTCCTTGTAACCATTTCAAATCCAATCGTCAGTTCAAATATAACATATGATTGAAGACGGAGCAGTCTCATTATAATTCAAATGCAAAGAGGGTTCTTGATATATTATCACAGGTGTCAATTTCAACTCAATTACTTATATTAGATCAACTTGTGCCTTATGTCCAAGGCTTGATACCAAACCACATCGAGCCGGGGGTCTCACTGGAAGCAGCCTCTCTATTCTTAGGGGTAGAGGTAAGGCTGTCTACATCTTACCCTCCTCAGACCCTACCTTAGCTTTGCTATAGGTGGGATTAACTGAGTATGATGATGATGATGATGAGATCAACTTGGGTTATGTTTTGACCGATCAGATGCGAAAATAATTATCTTAAAAAGTGAAAGAAGCAAAGGTCGCCCAAAGTTATCTTACTATGAAATAATATAAATTTTGTAATCGAACTACTGAAACTAGACATGCTATAATATTTATAAAAAGTGCACACTTTTTTAACAAAAAGTGTATTAAGCAAACCCACCCTAACTTGACATGTACCAAAAGTACAAATTTATTAGTTTTGACCTATTACCTAACCCAATCATTTTGACAACCCTACATGTGTGTGTGTGAGAGAGAGAGAGACCTGAGCCGAAGAAATGATTTTTGGTGAAAAACGGACATAACGATGACTTCCATAGACAGCAGAACTAACATCAAATCCACTGCCAACTTTTCCTTGAGCAATGCAGTGAGCCGTTTGAGCTATCATATGCACCAAATCAAGATCTGAACCGTTCTCACGCTTTTGATCTTTACTGGAATACGGAAGATCAACAACCCCAAGGTAGTTTAGTAAAGCAGCTACCACAGCAGTTGTCATGGCTGCAGATGACCCTAATCCAGTTTTTGCAACTTCTGGTTTGCAGTTTTCTACATTTGATTCTCCCGCATTAAAAGTAATCGATTGGAATGGTGGAAGAGCAGCCAATGATTCTGGGACTAAAGGGAGCCCACGTGCTTCGATCTAAATTTGTAAATTTTTCAGTTACTTGTCATTGTAATAAACGCCAAATAGCAGTAAGTCAATTACAAACATGCAAAAAGTTATAATATACCTGATTCCGATATGAGTAGAAGTCATTGCAACCTAAGATTGTAATATCCATACCTGCATAACAATCCAGTTGGTAATCAGAATGTCGAATTCATTTTGCTGAGCATATATGAAGCCTGGATTATACTTAAAGAGTGTTTCAAAAGTATAAAAGATTACCTTGAGACAGTAATTTGTGCAGTTTATTCCTTTTAACTTTGTCCAGTGTGGTGTATGCTGCTGCTACGGAATATTGGACTGCATATTCAACAAAGGGGTTCCTTGATTCACTGAGATTTAAACAGAAGTCGATGAAAATCAGCTATTATGATACTTCAATCTACAGCTTCAAAAGCCAAATTTCTCATCATTTTTTATCAACCGGTCTAAATCCTTTATTGTTATTTAACATACAATGTTCCAAGCATCCAATCAAAATATATACTTGCCTTGAACAGTTCAGTGCGAAATCTTTTAACGACATTTTGTATGTGGTTTCTCTTGACATCTGAGGAGAATTTACCTTTACATTCATCCACTCCTGAAAGGTAAAAGGTAGTAACTGAGACCACCACAGAACACTTAACACAAGTACTAAATAATAACCAACTGTGACAGTTTTATGATATGAACCAAATAATTACAACTGCAACCATTCGTTATGGGAAACAAGCTTCAATCCACAGTAAATATTTAAAATAACAGAATACTAGAATAGTAACAAACCAAGGCTGATAATCACTAACCACTTCCACAACTTCATCATAAAGAGGCTTAAGAACAGCATAAAATCGAGCATTCGTACTAAGCACGATTCCAGCATTCGGCCTCTCGAGAACCAAATAACCACCAGTCATCAAAACCTTCCCAGGAGCAGAAGCAACCCTAAAAAAATATCAAAACTCAGCTCTCAACAACAAATTCCACTTTTATAACCTCTAAACCAGATTCAAAACATCATAGTTCAACTTAAATCACAAATTCATTATCGCTTGCAATTACTAACCTGTTTGATAAAAAGTACAATGCATTAATTTTATACTTTAAAAAGAATAATTAAAATTAGGAAGTTAGGCTCCATCATTTCCCCATACATAAACATACAATTGTAATATATATAGTTAAACGAGAGTCGCATGTTTGATACTTACGATTAGACATGTTTTACATACACTAACTAAAATCCACCACAAGAAACAAAAACAGAGAGGCATTATAAACTTACACAGCCATTAATTTATTATTTTTTTGCACAAATACTCAGTCGACGTTTGAAAGATTGGAATGTAACAACCTGGAAATGTAGTGAAAACTTATTGGATCCGTTCAGTTAATGCAATAACATTATGTGTGATTGAAAAGGAGAGACTGCCTAACAGTTGAAATTGTTGGTTAGTTGTTAAATATAGTTGTTATTGACGATGTTCAATATTGCGTCGCTACTTGGTGAGGGCCCACACACAGTCTTCACAGTTTCCATGTTTTTGTGCTGGTTTTTGTTGTGATGTGAATACAATATTGTAAACATGCCACTCTTCTTTGAATACTTCGATTCACTCCAACACTGCTGACTCATCGTCTCCCAAAATATATTATTTTAAATTTCTAAAAAAAATGGTGGAAATAATAAAAGAAATTAACCTAAGAATATGTTTTGGTATGGGTAATGGAATGCGCGAGGTAATGAACTGGCCGTGATAATGGAATGTATCATTACCCTTTCATTGTCTTATTTGGTTGTCATGTGAGAATGAAGTATGTCATTACTTTGTGTTATTTAGTAAGCATGAAAGAACAAGGATTCAAGGAATTAGTGATGGTTAGTGGCGGTGATATGTGGCGATGGAGGTGGGTGAAGACTTCCATTTCCTAACAGTATGAGTAAAACGAATGATTGTTTTGGGTTGATACATTTTGACATGTGGGGAAGTATCGCACCCCATCATTTACGACTGCAAATTATTTTTTT
Organism: Ambrosia x helenae; assembly: GCA_030844895.1. Classification (NCBI taxonomy): domain Eukaryota; kingdom Viridiplantae; phylum Streptophyta; class Magnoliopsida; order Asterales; family Asteraceae; genus Ambrosia; species Ambrosia x helenae. Next base: position 6,155 of record JAUTDX010006436.1, read on the forward strand.
AAAGACACTTTTTGGTGAACTTGCTAAAATTTAAACATGAATCAAGTCAAGGTCTAAATTTTTTCATAAAATAGAGGGAACACAATTTGAGAAATTGATTAAACGTATTAGATGTGACTAGTAGTGTGTCCGTGCGATGTGGCGGGGAACACAATGATATGATTTTTTATTGTGGTCTCTATTATGCTAAAAGAGCATAAAATTTAAAATTCGTTTTAGGCCCCTAAAATGGTCAAGTCGACCGTGATAAATCACATAATACCTCAACTTTTAAAATAAAAAACAAATATTAGCATTACTATACTCAAATTAAAGAATAAAATTCTCGTTTTTGTGATACATTTTTTTTAAATTAACGTATGAAAAATTATGACCGTTTAAAAAATCATGGGGGTAGTTTCCTTAAACCAAGGGAAAACATGTAACTATTATTTTTCGTCTAAGTCGGTTTGTTTTCGTTTCAGTTATTACTTAAACCTATCATATCATTTTTTACATAAAACACTACACCAATACTATACTCAAATTAAAAAGAATAAAATGCACGTTTATATAGTGTAATAATATTAAGAAAATATTAACGTACGAAAAAATTATGGACATTTAAAAATCACGGGGGTAGTTGGTTAAATTAAGGGTGCAAAAGTATAATTACTATTTAAATAAACAAAAATTGAGTAAAGATGAAGTGACACATGTGTAAGTATTTTTTAAAAGACGTGTTTGCCCTAAAAAAGTAGTTAATATCTGCATTGTGTTTTTTACTCTAAGTAATATACTTGTAAAACTTGAATTTTAAGAGATCATTGTGAAATGTATTATAATAAAGTTTAGATGATTTCTTTTCGTTTTCGTTTTTTTACATTGTTTTCGTTTCGGTTATTGCTTAACCCTAACATATAATTTTTTTAAAAAAAATTAAAAAAACTAATGCAATACTATACTCAAACTAAAGAGAATAAAATGCTCTTTTATACGGTGTAATAATATTAAGAAAATATTATCGTTTGAAAAAGCTATGAACGTTTAAAAATCATGGGGGTAGTTGGTTAAAAAAAAGGTGCAAAAGTGTAATTACTATTTCAATAAACAGAAATTGAGTAAAGTTAAAGGGGCAAATATGTAAGTATCGTATAAAATTATATTATAGTATGGATAGATAAGGGGGAAACTGTAACTAATCAGGGGTATATGTGCAAGTTATGTTTGAAAAGACATAAATGCCCTTAAAAAGTAGTTACTACATGCATTATGTGTTGTACTTTAAGCATTTATAATTGTATTACTTAAAAATTAAGAGGTCCTTCTGAAATGTTTTATAAGATAGTATAGATAAGTGATAACGGTGGCAAGTTCACATCAAACAATATGTTAAAGTTTTACAATGAACAAGGAATCATACTTGAAACAACTTGCCTCTACACACCACAATAAAATAGGGTTGTAGAGAGAAAACATAGCCACCTACTTGATACCGCTCAGATTTGAAGCCAATCTCCCTAAACGGTTTTGGGGTGAATGCGCATTAGCGGTAGCATACCTAATCAACTTATTACCTTCCACAATCATCGAAAATAAAACCCCGTATGAGGCTATTTTTTTGTGAAAAAACAGATTATGATTAGCTAAAGGTTTCGGGTTGCCTTGCTTACTATGGAAGCACATAAACAAAGGGAGATAAAGTCGAAGAAAGGGGGAGGTGGATTTTTTTTAGGTATCTTCAATGTACAAAGGGATATAAGATTTACTATATCGAAAACCAAAAGATCATAACTCTAGAGATGTCTGATTCCATGAGGATAATTTTCCTTTTAGGGGATGACTTTTAATATGAAAGAAACAAACTCCATAGATAATAGAACCCCCCATTGGGCTGGTTTGTGATGAGGAAGAAGGCCTGAAGGCGGGTAATAGTGAGCACCAAGTTGATGAAGCCCAAAGCCAAGATAATGTAGAATGCTTGGGCCAAGTACGTCCAATCAAAAGCCCAGACGAAAAGGATAAGAAGCAGTCATCCCACCATCACAAAATACAGAAAATAGTGGAAAATAAACCTTACGAGACCCGATTAATGAGCATATTAGGAACGCATGGAACAAAACACTACCAAGATATCTTAAAGACTATGCCGTCAAGTTACCCCCATCGGTTGACCATGCACATGCTCCGCCAACTAAAGAATCCTACACGGTACATCCTCTATATATTTTGTTTCCTATAAAAACTTTTCTAAGTCTCACAAAGCTTTCTTAGCGGCCAGCGATTCAAACGATGAGCCATAATATTTTCACCAAGCAGTTAAACATGACAAGTGGAGAGAAGCCATGGAGAAGGAAATGCGTGCCCTCAAAGAAAATGACACCTTATATGTTGGGTTTATAAAATGATGTGAAGAATTGGCTCCAAGAGATCAGAAGGGATTATGGGCCACTAAACGTTTGGCCAATGAGCAAGTATCATATGTATAAATCAGAAGTGCAGCCCCCATATAAAAGGATGTGTGTCTCAAGATGATCATTCCTCCAGTCATAATTTTTCATCTTTCTAGACTTTTCTCTCAAGATATTTTCGTAGGGTTTTCTATTGTGAGTTACATATTCATCTTGAATCCGAGGGTTAGATCAGCGAGAGTTCTTAGAGTTTTATCGTGTTGATAATCTCTATAGTGTTGTAGATTTATTCTTTGATTTTGTAGTTTTTGTATTTTGGTACAAATTTTTGGGTTGGGATCTTGAATAATATTTGAGTATTTTGTAGTTCATCCATGTTGTTGACACATAAAACTCTAATAAAAGATATGAAAACTCTACTTAGGAGTTTAGACTTTATCTCATCTCTTGAAAAGTCCCATTTAATAATTTACTAAAAATCCATTCACCATATTCCAAACATTATTATCCGTTTAGTGACTATGTTTATGTAGTGTTTTTTTATTATTATTTTGGATATACCTATTTTATAAATGCTAATATTCACTGTTGATGGCGTGTTGAAATGCTAATAAAAAACTATATTAAAAACAACTCCTTAGCTACAAGGACTGTAGTATAGAGAGTAGGACTGTCGAACCACGATGAATATGTGGAATGTGCTAGTTTACTAAGTACTAATTAAATTAAAAATAACTAAAGCGATTTTAATAAGTTTAATGTAAAAGTGTTGCAGCGTTGCCAAACGAAGTGATAATTGATTTTAAAAAAGACAATAATATAGAAAAATGGTTACTCCGGATTTCTGATTTGGTAATTGTAAAGACAATCTCAGTTAACCTAGCTAGACAATCACATAGACATGATCCTATTTAAATTGTTCATCACATTTTAACTCAAACACAAAATACAAGGTTAAATTATTCATAGTGCAAGAAAACCAAGAAACGATAACGAATTGTAATTGTGAAAGTCCATCAAACTATTCAAATCGGTCAAACATACAACCAGATTCAAAAGCACATAAACGTGTTCACGAAATCTGATCCTAGAACAAAGTTCAAAATAAAAAATTCCTTACAAAATATCCAAATCTTCCTCCTAGAGAAACCGTAGGATGTTTAGCCGCGCATATTCTTGATTTCAGGTTCAAAAGTTGTTTTGGATCTCTATGGCATGAGCCGGAATGAAAGGAATTGCTAAGAATGCTCAAAATCACCCTCAAGAAGCTCTGGAACTGAATATCTTCGTTGCATGACGGCTGATTAGGTTTTAAACATCATTATGGGCCTTTTTCAAAGTTTTCAAAATTTTCGCGTGACGCGAAAGTTCAGAATGTTGCGGGGGCACTTTTGGCCATTTCAGGATTTTATTAAGGTTATAACTGCCTTTCTAACCTTCACGTACCGCGAATGTTTTCCTCAAAACTTTCGCGTGTCACGAAAGCTCCTGAAATCTTAAATTCTTCAATTCTCATTCATGTTTCACCCGTACGCTCATTTCTTGTCCGTTTAAGCTCATTTTTCATCATTTTAACACACGAACACCTATAAATCATGAGTAAAGTAATAAGTACCTAAAACATATCCAAAACTCACATTAAACAGCTTAAAATATTTAAAACCAATAGATAAATGTGATGTATTTAGCAACACATCAACTACTTAGTTTTGGAAAATGTTTGATAGAAATGCCTATTTTCTTAATTTTCCCCGAAATAATACATCAAGTCGGTCAATGCGTCTTAACAAGTAAAGTAGTCGTCAATTTCCATCTTTGCAAGTAATTTGTTATTTTCGAGGAAATTTCAGTGATTGCTACTGGACTGATCTCGCTTTCTTGAGTCATTAAGTTAATTGACTTCTTGTTAAACTTCTCTGTCATTGGCTTAGTCTATATTTGAATTGGTACATATTGGCCAATAAATGATTTATGATAGTCTTTGTTTATATATGGGTTCTAGGATTCATACACCCCGTGACATCATATTTAGGGTGTATGACATCACATTCTGGGTATGTGTCAGCTTCATATTGGTGTATGGTGTGGGTCAGGGTGTATGAATCCTAAAGTAGGGGTGTATGAATCTACAACCCCTTATATATTGACTTAAAGTTATGTGATTCCTTAATTAATTTTTATATATTTTTTTTATTAATTTAAGATACTAATATTTTTGGTTACTAAAATAAGAATTTTTCTACATGTTTTTATATACATGTTATCGTGCTTATTTTAGGTAAGTTAATAGCTTGTACATGTTTCTACATATATTTAATTTAGAACCGACTGAGGTTAAATAGAATAAGTTTTTGTTCGACTATATAAATTAAAGTTGGTTTGCGTTTTAACAAAATATTTTTTGGAAACAAGTCAGGTCAATATAGTACTTTTTTGTGCTTTTTCTTATATACGTTTCAACCATGCCGCAACGCTCTAGAGGTAAAATTTCAATCCTTGATGTGAATATGTCTTTCAATCATAGGTGTTAGTTTTCCCTGTATAGAGTTTTGATACTTTTTTTATGCTTTCTATGTATGAGTCGTTGGACATCTGCTTCTACCCTGCACAAAATAAAAAAAATTGAAATGAAAATATTATATGATTCTATGGGATAAATTCGGTTACTTACGTATTGATCCAACTACAATACTGATTTGTTAAATCGGATACGTTAAAGTGCACTTTTTTATATGGTTAACACATCACATAACGATTGGACTAATTTATTCCAATTTTTAAAATGTAACTCGCCACAACGCGCTCGAGTCTAAATTACTAGCTTCTTTTAAATTGCATCCAACATCAATTCCTGAAAAACAAAAAAGAGGAAATATTTTCCTTGACTTGAGGTCGTCTCTGCATGAAATCTTAAATTACCTAATTGACCTTCAATTATCTCAACAATCTCCACTTTCAATTTCAAAACAATGAGCACCACTCATATTACTTCACTAAAAATTTTGAACATGCGCGCAAGCTGCTTCGGATACCTTCTCACATCTATAAATTTGGCGCATTAACCACAGAAGAGATGCTCATTTTTTTATTTTCTAAACAATTAGCATCAGTTTACATATTACTTGGCCTTAAATTTCAAACATGAGTTCATATTCTCTAACTGATTATTGTAACAACCATCTCTATCCATATTTTTCTTCAGGATTAGTTAACCTCACCAACCTCGATGCCGAGTCTTTGGTGGGTTTCTGCTCTGATGTATCTGATTATGAATATAACTCAGAGACGGAGGGTAAGTATAGCTCACCTATGGTGTTAATTGGGATCTACATCTCAATAGCATCCTTATTTTGCATTCTTGCCATGGCCCTCGATCTGTTCAACGGTTTCAGAATCAGAAAATTTTGGTTTCCAACTAAATATTTTTCTCTGAATGCCGCCTCTATCACTGTGATAGCAGTGGCTATGAAACTACCTGTTGATTTGACTAGTCCAATGGATGGGGACATAGACCAAATTGGCAAGCTAGGAAGCCTAGCCTTTATGTGCACAATGATGTCCAACTTAATGCTTCTCTAGCGTCTATGGACAACAACTCACTTCTTGCAAATGTCACGGGTTTTTCCATTCTCGTCATCACGGTGATTGTGAATACTTTCATTCAGATTAGGACTCACGTAATTGCTCCTCGCCTTGGTTATTTTTACGAACCCTATTTATATATGCCAATGGTAACATACGTCTACACGGGTATGTTACTCTTCTTACTAATAATATTGATCTCTTCTGCTATAACAATTCCAACCTCAAAGAAAATTTTAGAATTCAAGTATCAAGCCATTAGCAAAACAATAGTGATTGATCAACATCAACAAGAAAACCCAATATCTACTGCTGATAAGCTAAGAGAGCTTGTGAAAAGCTATTGGATCATGGCAGAAACTGGTAGCCCCCAGTTTGTGATCGCTAGTAATCCATTATCCTCTGCATCTGGCATAATTTGTGCAATTAGTTTGGCCATGCACATATTTGTGGTGTGGTTGTTCGTGTGGTTACAAGGTTTTGGAGACATTCTAACATGCAAATCTGTGTATAAGCAGTCAATGATTGCCATTGTTGTTACACAGTCAATTGGAGTTGGAGTGGGTTCAATTGCCCCGATATTAAGATGTTTTACGGTATTGAGCGTCAAATCATTTTCTAAGCAGATTAGGAACCATTTTTTGGTGTTTAAAGTAGACAAGTATTGGACTCAAAAGTTATCTGATTGGAAAGAAAGTCGTATTAGCTTTTTGGCAAGTGGGCGCAGATCAAGAGCTCTTCTTCATAACTCAAAAAACCGCATTCTTTGGTTTTGCATTGGATTTCAGAAGGTAGTTGTAGTATCATGCAAAATAATAGGGCTCCTTCCCATTGTGGTTATAATCTTTTTCGTATACGTGAAACGTTATATCAACTCAGTGAAGAGGATGCTGTTTAATACATCGACTACCACAGGCAATGTTGATACAAACGAAGACCTCAGCAAATATGTTTTGTTGCTCGAAGATAATGCACAGCTTGGGAAAAGAGCAATGAAACGAATTTCAGATTCTATGAATCGTTTGACTCAGAAAGCTGAGAAGAAGCAGCATAACAATCTTCTGAAGCTTCTTGAGCAATCTGTTGAAAAACCTGTTAGAGAATCTGCTACATCCAACGGCGTGGTGATGTTTGATTACGATCTGTTTCAATCTCCACTTCCTGCTGAACATGTTAACAGTTGGAGCTTACCAATAATTAGCTTAACATGCATCGCAGTTGTTATCCCAGATATTCGTCAGGACAGAGTCGAAAACTTGTTCAAAAGTGTTGGTGAAGGTCTTTTGTACACTCATCTAGTGGAGGAAAGCCTAAATACTGAACCAGTGTATGTGAATATTCGAAGGGCAACTGTGTCACTGTGGCATGAGGTCGAAGTAAACTACAAGTGGTTGGAGACAACTTTGGAAAAAAATGCATATGAAGGAAAAACCTCCAAACGCCCAGGAGATATTATTAAATTGTTTGCTGATAGTGCAGAAAAAATTCTAAATGAATTTAACAGAAATACCAATGGAGAACGGGTGGAGAACGCAAACCTTCCTCGGAAGGTAATCGCTGCCAACTCAATGTATCGCATTGCAAAAACAATCATGCATACGCATGAGAGCAATAACATGGCCATTGTTGAAGACGAGTTGTTTACACGACTATCTAGCATGATTGCAGACATATTAGTTGCTTGCCTCACCAACATACCACGCGCCATAGCAGTGAGATGCCATGAAGAGGTAATTGAAAAACGGGAGGCTAGTGTTGCGGCTGCAATCGATCTTCTTGGACGGACAACTAAGATCATAGAAAAGCTTGAAAGGCATGTACCGAACATGGATCAAGATAAGATGGCTTATATCGATGAGTGGCGTATTCATTTGAGGCAACCTTAAAATTCATGGTCTTACATATGGAGCCAAGGTAGTTTTTTCAAATTCTTTATCTTATAAACAAAGAAAAAAGTTTCCCCATATGTGTTTACTCTAACTTAGTTTTTTCTGTCACTCTTGAAAGGTGATGCAGTTCAAGATATTAATTGTCTATTAATTGCTTCATGAATGATCTGTTGTCAAGTGCAAGCTTCAAGTATAATAATTTCTCCATTTGGTATTATTTGCAAATTATGTGTAATATGTATCCTATTAATGTGTTTAATATCATGTGACATATATGAATATGATGTTGAGATTTCCCTATTTCGCATATATGAACTTAGATTTGGATGAACAAGTTATGATTATTTGAGTATGCACATATTGTGCAGTGACTCGCAAAACAAAGGGCCGAGGAAAAGAGTTTGACAAACACAAACAATGTTATTCCACAAACAATGAAACTAATACATAGGAGGGGTTTATATACCCATACAGTATTGAAGGTTGAATAACCGTTTACATAACTCATCGACACCACTAAAACATAACCGACATGTCGTTTGGTTTTTGGCGACTTTCTTGATCTTTGAGTAATAGTTATAAAGAACATAGTTATCAAGAACGCCTTTTTAAGATGATAATGAATATGATATAAACATCACTACTAAACCGAGTAATAGAGGGATGTACTAATCATTTAAGCATTTATTGTATAGTAATCAAACGTAGTGTACAACAGACATGCAGATACATGGAGGCCTTTATACATCCCGACATTTCTAAAGTTGGTTTGGTACCGGCACCAAATGGGTCATTTGGTGATTCTTCTGGGCTCTGGCAGAGATCTAGTCTTTCCAAGCCCAGCCATGCCAGAGCTAGCCAACTCGACTAATTGTCTTGGGTCCTGGTAGCGTTAGCACCATCAAAGCAAAGACAGAGATCCAATAGCACCATACTAGCCAACGCATAGGTTGCTTTTGACATGGTACCACTGACATCTTGTTAGCCTACGGTCGAATCTTCTAGCTCTGTCACAACCACCTTAGACACGTGCTCAACATTGGTTGAGTATGGTGTGGCCCCTTTGTCTTTTTATTATTTTTGCGTCGGATCGTTGGTTGCCTCCTCTGTTGGTCCTGGTTACTTGTTACCCATCTATATTTGATTGGTTCTTTTTAATTGCCTATTCTACAGAAGAAAAATATCAATGCCTATTTTTCTAAATTACTTGGTCAACTTGCCTATTTTTCTAAATTACTTGGTCAACTTGCCTATTTCCATTAATTTCCTTTTTAATACCTCTTCCCCCTACTTTTTTATTAATGCAAAATTTTAACATTTTGGAAACGAGCCTCATTCAATGTAAAGAATTAACAATTTTATAATATTATACATTCCCAATGAAGTTAATTTATTCCACATTGCATAAGCATTGTATTAGCAGTCTTCTTTATTCTCTCTGCACAACGATTAAAAGTTTTCAACCACTAACCTGTTGCACTAAAATTAACTCTAACGCATATCCCGTAACTTAGAATTCAAAAATTAAAGAATCTAGAAAATTCATTGCCGACAGTTTAGAATCTAAAGAAACTGCTAAGAAGGCTGGGAAAAAATCAATTTTTCTAAGAAAAAATGGGAGACTCTTTAATTGTTGATCATTATCTAGACTTTTTGTTATTATTTAAAAGTCGCTGAGAAAGAAATATGTCGATTCATAGCCGTTGAAATGTTATCAACAGTGTACGGTTTGTAGCTAACCCCACAATGATTGCTGGGCCTTCTTTATGATTTTGTTTTTTTTTGAACGGCCAACAAATTGGAATCACTCACGGAACACTGGAGTATCATCGTGCCACCAGTGTTGCCACGCGATCATATTCCACCACCAAGTCACCAATTCAGGAGGAAACTCATAATTATGAGAAAACCCCCTTTGTGAGATTCGAACCCAGGACCTTATGGCCCTTAAGTCTTATCTCACCACCAAGATACCACTAGGCTATAATGCCTTGGGTTTCTTTATGATTTTGTAACTTTCTAAACCAAAGAATATCATGTTATGTCATTAATAAGTGGGCCCTGATTAAATTTAGATGTTATAGCATAATTCATCACCAAAGTCTACATTCAATAATACCATCTTCACTCAACTTCATTTGCAAGTTGTAACATCCTGGAAGTTGCTGCTTATAAATAATAAATGCAAACACTATGGATGTTGTTTCATTTTTACTTGTGTCATCTTAGCATCATAACAGATTTCACTTTAATCTTTTTTTTTCACTTTAGGGGGTGGTTTTACTTTTACTTTCTATTGCCATTTCAACTGTCATGTCCATTTTTATTTTTTAATACTTTTATATGTTAATTCTAGAATATTAAAAATAAATACATTAATAATAAGAAAACTAGGATTTTCGTTGCGCGGGGAATCCGTGTACGAACCAAATAGTAAGTACTATTTTTTTAATCATTTATACACACACACATATTGAGTAAGGTGATTATTTCCAAATAGGTTTAATTACAAAAGTATTTATCAGAATGAGTGTTTTTTTTTTAGAAATTTGTTTGTCTTCCTCCTAATTTAATTGGATCAAACCTAAATCGACGATTGCTTAGCCTTTCCTATGATTTTGTATCTTTTTAAAACTTAAACCAAAGAATGTCATGCTATGTCTAATTGGATCATATCTAATTAATGATAACTAAATGGAAATAAATGTATTATTATTATTACTAGATTGATCCCCTGCGCTTCGCAGCAGACCAGTCGTAGTACATCTTTAGGCAGTTTCCAAGTTGGAGTATCATAAGGTTTTTGTTGCATAGGAAAGGCTAAAGTGAGGCATACAATAGTTGTAATGGTTACATATTTCAAGTTGTAGTTACTGTTACGTTAAACATGTCCTAAAAAATATTAACATTTTGTTTTTCCTGGTGCATTACAAACATGTCCAATCTTGTCTTCTATATTTTTAGCTATTGTTGCTTCCTTTCCTGCCTAATCTGGGTACATGAGTCACTTGGTGTTGCTGGCAGTGCCTGTCAAAGTTGAATCAAGTATTTGAGTTACATACAACTAACATGTCGCAATATGTTCAAAGTTATGTAGTTCTCATCACCAATTTAACAGAAGGAACTTTAAGCAAAATAAATAACAGAAACCTCAATCAAAATAAACTAAATGATAAATTTTAAAGTTCATACATCTGTACATTTGAGTACTTGAATTCCATGTTTCCAACTAATTTTTCAAAGGTCAAACATCTCTACAACTAATATTTGAGTTCCAGGTTTCAATTATAAACAAAAATCCAACCGAGTTCAAAACAAATAAACAATATATATATGTTCTATTCCAATTCAAACGATGATATATGAATTCAAAAGTGTATATTATGAAAGAAAAGAAAGAAAGAAAAAGAACTTACAAATGATTTAGAGATATTTGTTTTTACTCACTAAGTACTTCTCATGAGCGCTCCTTTTGATTCAAGCTTGCTTATGATGCTCTGCACAACCTTATGACAAATGAAACCTCAGAATTTAGACAAAAATGGTATGTTCTTACCGAATGCTTGAGGTTCAGTGATCACATTATGATGCACCAATTTGGTATTGGCTGCGATGAAAATATGATCACCGAATTCAGCATTAACCTCTTGAACCAGTTGGACAACTTGTGGTTCAGACAACTCTGCAGCAGCCTGAAGTTCGGCATCACATTCACCATTTGAACTATGTAGGACTATCTCTACGGGTGACAACCCATTAGAATTGCCCTTCTAAGTGGCACTTTCCTATACGACTCAAAACATGATACGAAAATGCTCATTTTTTTTAGTTGACATATGTACTTGTTTAAAGACGGCCATTTAGTTAAACAGGTCGACTGCCTAACTTGCTTAAAGATTGTGAAGTATATATGACCAATGTCAATTAAAAAATATTATGGTGACTCTTAGGTGTTAGATGGTCATATTACACTGATGTGATTCATCTTATAAATTAATCATGTTTCCTCTTATCAGTTCATTACAACTTATCATGTATATTGGCACTTCCCATAATGTTCACACATAAATAAAGCCTTAAAGTAATGTATAAATCATTTTCATTACACTTACAATTGGTACTAAACAAATTAAGATGATTAAAACAATAGGTACTTATGTACAATAAAGCAAACATGAAAATAACTTACCCTTATCTGTAATATCGTTGATTTCTTAACCACTTGAGTCGACTCGTTGACCACCACCACCTAAGTGAACAATGTAGGAATTCATCATATAACAAACCATTCTCAACATAAATACTGTAAATCACAATTAGTATCTTGTTGAAAACCTTTATTCTTACTGAAATTTACCTTTTACATAAAAAGGGAAAAGAAAAAAACTTACCTATGACCAGGTAGGTCTTGTTTCAATTTATGTGTCTTCATATCCCAGGCCTAGTTAAAAAAAATATCATGTTTAAGAACATAACAGTTTAAAATAGTACTTGCAAAGTTACAGAATTGATTAGGATTATTTATAATCAATTAAAAACACATAATTTTATCTTCAAAGTAGAGTCCTTGCAACCACTCAAAAGCCTTCTGTCAACAAACCAGCTGCACAAAACCATACAACACTTGACTAATGTAAGAAACATATAAATATTATTTTGGTATAAATGACCGGAAAAATCAAACCTTATTTGATTTGCAGGCCACACGTGACTGTTAAAGGTGGCAACAAACTCCCCAGTAATTGCATTCCATAACACAACTGCCTTGTTAAACGAATCACTTGCAATCCATTGCCCATTAGGAGAAAAGTAAACATGATTTACCAGCTATAAAAGAAGAATGATTCAAAATCCTATTTAAACAGAAGGGCATTGAAAAATGTGAAACTTTGGTAACGCAACATTTTTTGACATAAATTAAAAGCAGCAACAACATAAATAAGACTATAGAAAATCAAAAAATAACATGTACCTTTCAGGCTATTTATGAGTCTTGTATTGGAAGTATATGCAAATAGGGTTGTTACAAATGCTCGCGACTCATAGCTCAAAAAGAGCTCAAACAAATCTAACTAAAAAACTTGATTTGATACAATATGAGCCGAGCTGACTCATTTTGTAACCGAGCCCAGGCTCGGCTCGTAGGCTTGTTCTTAGGCTCGTTTCACTTCAATATCGTGCTCAACCCGAGCCAAGCTGCCTCATTTAATTCGAGCTCAAGCTCAAAACCACCCTGGCTCGACTTGGCTTGGCTCGTTTAGAGTCCTATATCCAAACCTGTGAACAGATCGATAAATCTAAACAACCCATATTTAATAAATCCCAAATTATCATACCAAAGTTGAAAAGGCAAAAAAAACTAATGAAAAATCAGCATGTATCTTCTTTAAAGCTTATCAAGATACAATTAGAATATGAAAGTGAAAAAAGTTAGATTGAAATTGCAGAACAATGCAATAAAATTTTCAATCAAAATAGACCGTATCACAAGGATTCATAACAAATAGTACCTTCCATTTGCAGAACTGATAGGGATTTGGGATTTGACTATCTGCCTCTTCCTTACAGCACTGTAATAGATGTTTTGACATCTCTAGAAAGTGATAATAACATCCACCTGTATACAGACGAAATGGAAGCGATGAGAGGAAACGTAGTTTTATTAAAACCATCAGGTATTATCCACCACCAACAATCAAATCCAGATCCCCCCCCCCCCCCCCCCAAAAAAAAAATTAGGGTTTAGATTCATGAACCATAAGAAATTACAGCACATGACCATCACCACCATCCACACACAGTAGTGGTGATTGGAACTATAAACATAAAATAAGATTGGTCATTGACGTGAAACCCTAACCTTCGGTATAGATCGACATCGACGTAAGCCCTTATTGGTTCAACAACACACGCATGAACTGCGACAGTCGAAACCATCCACCACCGCCTAAACTGCCACGACAAGGTCTCCACCCGCGACTTCATGAACAGTTGTTCAAGAGGAGAGAGGTTGGATGAAGTGAACGAAGGAGAAGGAGGGGGCCTGAAACATAGGGAGAGGGAGACAGGTAAGACAAAGTGCTGGAGGGTGTTAAAACAAAACACGTGGCCGAGAAGATGACGCGTAGTAAACCACTTATCAAAATAACCCTGCTTCACATAACGAAATTACGAATATGCCACTTAACTGTTCATCTTTCGTTTTCATTAATACATAGTTAAATTATTATTATTATTATTATTATTATCTTCAATAACTAGGATTTCTACCCGCATGTTGTCACGGAGGACGTTTTCTACACGGAAAAGTTTTGGATGTTTAAAAACATAATAGGTTAAGCTGACAACAACTTTTTTTACCCTGCAGAATCCGGAAATTATTTTAACATGCCTTCTTATCAATGTTAGAACAATGTATTGTTCTTGCACACATTTTTCTTTCATCTTGAGACTACGCATAAAAGGGCGTGATTGTGATTAGTAAAACCATGCATTTTGTAAAGATTTTCATATTTACAAAAGTAAAAAAAATCTTACTCATGGAAAAGAAGTTGGATTTACAGTTGCACTTGCGTTTTTTGAAGGAAGAAGATGTTAGGACACTTCGTGTATGTTCGTAGCTAGCGATAGGTATACTTTAGTCATAGGCTAGGTAGATATGATGTTTATCGTGATGCGTAGGGTTTTGGTAGCATTTGATGTAAATTATATAACATTTTGATGGCTTTGGGTCATCGGGCGTTAGGGTCTCCATATGCCTATAGGCCTCACATAAAATAAACCAAATTTGATACCTGAATATTCGACTTGATAACCTGCTACTAATTCTTCTTCTGCTTCTGGTAAATCAAAAGCTAATCGTTCACACTTGGCTAGGGAAGAAAGTAAAAAAACTAGAAATCCTATAGGTTGACGCCACAAATTCACCCCAAAAGCTAACGTAGGCGTGCAAAGGTTTCCTCGGGCCGGACGGAGATTTTCCCTCGAGCCTTCTTCTCGGCTCCATGTTTTGTAATAAAACCAGTTATTGCTCATACCTTCTTCTCGGCTCCTTGTTCTCATCCTCCTCCTTCTTTTTCTTCCATAACGTGAGCTTGTGAAGGAAGAGATAGGAGGGTCCTATGGAGAATGTGGTTAGAAATCCATAATAGAGTCCTACCATAACGACTGAATTGATTAACTTCATGTATAAGGATACAAGGCGGCTGTTTGGTTGATTAAGTGCTAAATCATTAAGAGGTCTGAATGGTTAAGCGCTGAATCATTAAGTTGGACCTCTTAATGGTTAGTTTTCTTGTCCCACATTAGTAGGGGAGCCTCGTTAAGGTTCAACTTAGTTCAGTGCTTAGTGGTTCAGCAACATCACCAATCTTAATGATTCAGCCTTAACTATTCCATCAGAAGCTGATACAAACACGCTGAATGCTGACTCATTCGGCGCTGAATGGTTCAGAGCCTCATTAAGAGGCTTACCAAACAGCCCCTAGATTACCTAGTTGAAAAGATTTCAAAATCATCAAGCTCATACGCCTGGAACATCCTAGGCGTATGGAGCTTGCCTAGAAATAGTCCCTTAGCCTCACTGTTTGTAACTTTTGCACTTGCTTTCAATATACGTCAAATTGCTGCCTGTTTTTTGTGTGAACCTTTGTTTATTAATTTAATATATCATTCCTTTGTGTTTTACACGACTAATGCATCTGAATCCGTTGAATTCCGCCCTCAGTTCTAGCATACACGAGTGATTAAATCTTGTTTTTGTTGAGAAATCGATCCTACATCTAGGGAGTTTTATTGGGTGTTGTCTCATCGTTTGCTAATCAAAACCATAATCATTTTTCAGTGTTTAAATTAGAGGATTATTGGACTAAGAATTGTGTGAGTGGAAAGACAGTCATCTGATTCTCTTCTCATTGGCTAAAGTTGATCATAGGTTGAAAAATATCATCCTAAGCATTTTCATGGGACTTCAACGGTAATTGTAGTATTATGCAAAATAATCAAGCTAATTCCCATCGTGATTATTATTTTTTTCATGTATTGTTCCTATTATTTCGAGTCACTGAAAGAAATGTTGTTTACTGCTCCACCTGTTGCCTCAAGTGGCGAGGAAATGAACGAAGACCTTAGCAACTATGGTCTCCTTCTGATCATTGTATTTACACATTTCAAATACTATAATTGCAATTTACCAAAAAAAAAAAACGAATTAAAAAAATACGACTACAACCTACTCAGACTTTGTGGAGAAGCAGTCAACAGCTTAAAATTGCAAACGTTTCACATGTGCTGTCGTGCTGATCATGAAAGAGATAGTAAGTTAAAATATAAAAGAGGGATTTATTACATACCTCATCACAAAGTGCGGAAGCCTTTTGCCCATATGCAATTTTAAGTTAATGAGCAAAGATCCTGAAAGTGATTATATGAAATTCTCTTTTGTATATACATTTGAAGCAACTAAATAGAAATATTAAGTTACTTGAATCCGATTGCATTACGATCAACACCTTCTGCCACGAGGAAGAAAATGAGGTCCCTGCAGTCCACAACATTGTGCCACATGTACCAATGGCAGGGCGCCGCCCCTGACGACCAATCACAAGACGCCACGTGGACCAATCAGAAGGCGTTCTTCTTGGATGGTTTGCTTTATTCAACTATGGATCCAAATCTAATTAAATTGGCTTCTAGAAGATAGGCCCAACTCCTAGCCCAAACCCATCGCTCCGAAAGTGGACCACAAGCCCCCGGCCCACATGACCTCTATAAAAGGGGGACTTCTACGCCTTTTAAGAGGTCGAACAATTCTCTAATAATAGATACACACTCGTATTTCCGATTTGTATTCTTTTTTTACACTTGTAATCTTCCGAGTAATAAAGAATGTACTTTAACAGTGGACGTAGGTCAACGAGACCGAACCACTTAAATCTTGTGTGTTTCGTGTATTGCTTATTAACTTATTCTATACCCAATTGGACCACAGATCTATGATCGTTGTGAGCAAAGGATTACATCCTGTAGAGAGCACGAGTAGCCACCCCCTCATTATACCCGAATCAACTCGTTGTTTCTTCATACATTAAAACCTGTGAACTCACCGACATTATTGTTGACAAATATTTTATGCATGTTTTTCATGTAATTGACGATCAGGAGCGGGGACTTGGAAGAGGGGTTTGAGCTTGCACAAAGTGGTACCGTCATGTATCGGGTCTTGTCAGTCACATGTTATTTCAGTATTTGAGTCATGAGTTTCTAGACAATTTACTAATTTCAAACAATGTTATGTTAATTTAAATAATTTATGACATCATCAATCCTTAGATGGTATCCATTTTAAATTAATCTGTGTGTTGCTCGAACCTTATGCTTGAAAACCTTTCGAATCACATTCATGTTTCTGTCTTGGCGGGGTGTGACACAAGTGTAGAGAAGCCATGAAGAAGGAAATGTGTGCCCTCAAAGAAAATGACACCTTGTATGTTGGGTTTATAAAATGATGTGAATAATTGGCTCCAAGAGATCAGAAGGGATTATGGGCCACTAAACGTTTGGCCCATGAGCAAGTATCATCTGTATAAATCAGAAGTGCAGCCCCATAAAAAAGGATGTGTGTCTCAAGATGATCATTCGTCCATTCATAATTTTTCATCTTTCTAGACTTTTCTCTCAAGATATTTTCATATTCATCTTGAATCCGAGGGTTAGATCAGCGAGAGTTCTTAGAGTTTTATCGTCTTGATAATCTCTATAGTGTTGTCTAGGTGTTGTAGATTTATTCTTTGATCTTGTGGTTTCTGTGTTTTGGTACAAACTTTTGGGTTGGGATCTTGAATAATATTTGAGTATTTTGTAATTCATCCATATTGTTGACACATAAAACTCTAATAAAGACATGAAAACTCTACTTAAGAGTTTAGACTTCATCTCATCTCTTGAAAAGTCCCATTTAATAATTTACTAAAAATCCATTCACCATATTCCAAACGTTATTATCCGTTTAGTAACCATGCTTATGTAGTGTTTTTTTATTATTATTTTGGATATGCCTAATTTATAAATGCTAATATTCACTACTATTAGC
Source organism: Ambrosia x helenae (assembly GCA_030844895.1). Lineage (NCBI taxonomy): Eukaryota > Viridiplantae > Streptophyta > Magnoliopsida > Asterales > Asteraceae > Ambrosia > Ambrosia x helenae. The sequence continues at coordinate 24,106 of JAUTDX010006436.1, forward strand.
ATGTCGAAATGATAATAAAAAAACTATATTAAAAACAACTTCTTAGCTACAAGGACTGTAGTATAGGGAGTAGGATTGTCAAAACCACGATGAATATGTGGAAAGTGCTAGTTTACTAAGTACTAATTAAATTAAAAATAACTAAAGCGATTTTAAGAAGTTTAATGTAAAAGTGTTGCAGCACTGCAAAACGAAGTGATAATTGATTTTAAAAAAGACAATAATATAGAAAAACGGTTACTCCGGATTTCTGATTTGGTAATTTGTAAAGACAATCTCAGTTAACCTAGCTGGTCAATCACATAGACATGATCCTATTTAAATTGTTCAACACATTTTAACATCAAACACAAATCACAAGGTTAAATTATTCCTAGTGCAAGAAAACCAAGAAACGATAATGAATTATAATTGTGAAAGTCCATCAAACTATTCAAATCAGTCAAACATACAACCAGATTCAAAAGCACATAAACGTGTTCACGAAATCTGATCCTAGAACAAAGTTCAAAATAGAAAAGTCCTTACAAAATATCCAAATCTTCCTCCTAGAGAAACCGTAGGATGTTTAGCTGCGAATATCCTTGATTTCAACTTCAAAAATTGTTTTGGATCGCTATGACATCAGCCGGAATGAAAGGAACTGCTAAGAATGCTCAAAATCACCCTCAAGAAGCTCTGGAACTGAATATCTTCGTTCCATGATGGCTGCTTAGGTTTTAAAACATCATTATGGGCCTTTTTCAAAGTTTTCAAAACTTTCGTGTGACGCCAAAGTTCAGAATGTCGCGGGGGCACTTTTGGCAATTTCAGGATTTTATTAAGGGTATAACTGCCTTTCTAACCTTCCCGTGCCTTTCAAAACTTTTGCGTGTCGCGAAAGCTCATGAAATCTTAAATTCTTCAATTCTCATTCATGTTTCACCCGTACGCTCATTTCTTGTCCATTTAAGCTCATTTATCATCATTTTAACACACGAACACCTGCAAATCATGAGTAAAGTAATAAGTACCTAAAACATATCCAAAACACACATTAAACGGCTTAAAAACACTTAAAACCAATAGATAAATATGATGTATTTAGCAACACATCAACTGCTTAGTTTTAGAAAATGTTGATAGAAATGCCTATTTTCTTAATTTTCCCCGTAATAATACATCAAGTCGGTCAATGTGTCTTAACAAGTAATGTAGTCGTCAATTTCCATCTTTGCAAGTAACTAAAAGAGACCATATTTGTTATTTTCGACGAAATTTGAGTTTTTTTTTTTTTTTTTTAACGGAGAAGGAAATAACTTTTATTCCACGACAAAAAAACAGTACATAGTTAAAATTCCTAACCAGAGGTTAGAAATCGAACATAAGGAACTAAAAGATACAATTATCTAAACTCGCCATACGACTACAAATGCAAAAAAACATCCAAAGCGAAATACCGAAACCTGAGAACGCTTCAAGCTAGGATTAAAAGATGTGAGAGATTCTAAACTTCGCAATGATTTTAGCCACATTTCTATCACCAAGTCCTTCACATCGACTCGGAACTACACTGGAGTAACTCGATAACTTACTAGAACACTTTTAACAAAACACCCCCTTTAATACTGCACTTCCTCTGCCTCAACTCGCCAAAGGAACGGATTAGATGCAGCAGAACAGGTCTGGTTCTAATTATCTGCAGTAAGATTGTACAGGAAAATACAGGACAATAGCAGGCTGTGATGGCTCTTCAAGGACTGGTTCTAATTACAACAGGCAGTCTAAGTCAAAAGTCTAAGTCAAAAGTGATTATTTAGCTAATCCCAAAGTCTAAAGCAAAGGCCAAAACCGTGTGGCCCATTTTAGCTCTACTCCTTTTTTGCTTTTAGTCCATTCCCTGTTTGAGTGATTGCAAGTGGACTGATCTCGCTTTTCTTGAGTCATTAAATTATTTGACTTCTTGTTAAACTTCTCTGTCCTTGGCTTACTCTATATTTGAATTGGTCCATATTGGCCAATAAATGATGTACGATAGTCTTTGTTATATATTGACTTAAAGTTATGTGATTCCTTAATTAATTTTTATTAATTTAAGATACTAATATTTTTTGTTACTAAAATAAGAATTTTTCTTTTTTCTTTTTTTTTTTTTGAACGGCTATTGGTGATGGCGGTGGAGCTCCGCTTATTTTTCTACATGTAGAAAAATAAGAATTTTTCTACATGTTTTTATATACGTGTTATCGCGATTATTTTTGGTAAGTTAATAGCTTGTACATGTTTCTACATATATATATTTAATTTAGAACCGAATGAGGTTAAATAGAATACGTTTTCGTTCGACTATATAAATTAAAGTTGGTCTGCGTTTTAACGTAATAATTTTTGGAAACAAGTTAGGTCAAATATAATACTTTTTTGTGCTTTTTCGTATATACGTTTCAACCATGCCGCAAAGCTCTAGAGGTAAAATTTCAATCCTTGATGTGAATATGTCTTTCAATCACAGGAGTTAGTTTTCCCTATATAGAGTTTTGATACTTTTTTATATGCTTTCTATCTATGAGTCGTTGGACATCAGCTTCTATCTTTGGCAAAATAAAAAAAAATTGAAATGAAAATATTATGACTCTATGGGATAAATTCGGTACTTACATATTGCTCAACTACAATACTGATGAGTTAAATCGGATACGTTAAAATGCACTTTTTTATATGGTTAACGCATCACATAACGATTGGATTAATCTGTTCCAATTTTTAAAATGTACCCCGCCACAATGCGCACGGATCTGATTACTATTTCTTTTAAATTGCATCTGACATCAATTCCTGAAAAACAAAAAAACGGAATATTTTCTTTGACTTTAGGTTGTCTCAGCATGAAATCTTAAATTACCTAATTAGCCTTCAATTATCTCAACAATCTCCACTTTCAAGTCGGTCAATGCGTCTTAACAAGTAATGTAGTCGTTAATTTCCATCTTTGCATGTAACTAAAAGAGACCATATTTGTTATTTTCGAGGAAATTTCGGTGATTGCAAGTGGACTGATCTCGCTTTCTTGAGTCATTAAGGTATTTGACTTTGTTAAACTTCTTTGTCCTTAGCTTAGTCTATATTTGAATTGGTTCCATATTGGCCAATAAATGATGTATGAGTCTTTGTTTATATATTGACTTAAAGTTATGTGATTCCTTAATCTATACATATAATAAACCAAAGCCATTTTAATGACATAGTACTCAAATAGGCATTCTCCTCCTTAAGTGTGTCATGTGTCATCCATGTGGCATTGAGATATTTTAGGAAAAAATATTTAAAAATAAAATTGGATTTTTCTCTCTTTTTTTTCCTCACATAATTTTAAACGTTAATATCTTTTATATAAGAGATTTTTTAAAGAAAAAATTACACCAAATTAAACGACGTTTTATTATCTTTCCACGAGTACCATAGTGCTATATATTATCTTCAGAGTTATACATTGTTTTAGGTTAAATATTAATATTAAAGCTATACATTGTATAAGGTTAGGCGTTAACATTGGAGATACATTTTTAATTGTTTTAGGTTAGGTGTTACCCGAAGCTTTCTTGCATGTAACTGTAAATCGAATCATTCTATTTCATATGTAAAAATTAATATGTCATATTAGATTTCTCAACCCGGGACGTTTCCCGGGGTATAATCTAGTTAATTTTTATATATTTTTATTAATTTAAGACAGTAATATTTTTTGTTACTAAAATAAGATTTTTCTACATGTTATAGCTTGTACATGTTTCTACATATATTTAATTTAGAACCGAATGAGGTTAAATAGAATACGTTTTCGTTCGACTATATAAATTAAAGTTTGTTTTGCGTTTTAACGTAATATTTTTTGGAAACAAGTCAGGTCAATATAATACTTTTTTTTTGTGCTTTTTCTTATATAAGTTTCAACCATGCCACAACGCTCTAGAGTTAAAATTTCAATCCTTGATGTGAGTATGTCTTTCAATCACAGTGTTAGTTTTCCATGTATAGTGTTTTGATACTTTTTTGTATGCTTTCTATGTATGAGTCATTGGACATCTGCTTCTATCCTGGGCAAGATAAAAAAATTTGAAATGAAAATATTATATGATTCTATGGGATAAATTCGGTTACTTACATATTGATCAAACGCAATACTGATGAG
>JAUTDX010006437.1:0-28831 GCA_030844895.1 Ambrosia x helenae
GGTCAGTAATCGATTGTCATCATGGAAAGCTAACTCCTTATCCATTGGGGCCGCGTGACTCTTATTAAATCGGTTTTGTCCAATCTCCCCATATATAACTTATCCATTACAAAGCCCCGGTTCAGATTCTGGAGAAAATAGAGAAGCTTATGAGGAATTTCCTTTGGGCCGATTCTGCTGAGGCTAGGAAAATGCATTGGGTTTCGTGGGAAGAAGTGACCAAGTCTAAGGATGACGGAGGCCTGGGCATAATCGAGGCTAGCGGATGTTAACAAAGCGCTTATCTCTAAGTGGGCTTGGAGGTTCACGAACAATCATGACAGCAACTGGAGACGTTCCATCGAAGCGATTCATGGTGGCCGAGGTAAATGGCGTTTTCTCCCAGTTAAGAATGGATTGACAGGTTGCTGGAAAACCATAGTTTCAGTGGTTGGTAATCTGAAGTTCGGAGAAAAAGACATGCAACATATGATCAGGGGCAATGTTGGGAACGGGCTGGGAATCTGTTTCTGGTCGGATCTTTGGTTCGGAGATACGATTCTGCAAATTCGTTGGCCTCGTCTCTTCGATCTGAAAAAAACAAAAGAAGTACTGTTTCGGAGAGGGTTCGGCTAAGGAATGGGGAGTATTATTTCAATGATAATTGGCGTTCGGGTATTAGCTCTGTTGAGGAAATTTCTGAATTTAGAGATCTCCAAGAGATGCTCTTAAAATGTAAACTTACAGGTTCAGCGGACTCGTGGCGGTGGACTGCGGATACTAGCGGCTGTTTTCTGTCAAGAATGTGAAGGAGTTGTTACGTAGCGGTCGAGACAACAGTAGATCCCCTTAATGGTTTGGACCGGGTGGATTCCTTGAAGGTTAATATTCATTTTCCTGGAGGCTAGAGATGGATCGCTTACCCACCAGGAAAGCTCTATCCAGGAGAATATCAATGTCCAGAATGTAGATTGTTCCTTTTGCGCTTCGGGAGAGGAATCAGCTCTGCACGTTTTCACTGGTTGCTTGTTTGCGAGTGGTATTTGGAGTTTCATTGAAAGTTGGTGTCATTTGGAGCCTATTTTTCTTTTTGAAATCAGCGACATTTTCAAGATTGCAGAGTTGTGCCGTGTTCGAATAAGAAGAAGAAGATCATTAGAGGCATTATTATGACAGCGTGCTGGGTTATATGGAAGGCTCGTAACAAAGCGATTTTCGAAGACGTTACTCCAAAAGTTTGTGATATGATAGCGTGTATCAAGTCCTGGTCTTTTCTTTGGTTACGTAGCCGTTCTAAGTTTAGTGATCTTAGATGGAAGGATTGGAGCGACTTTCCGTTGTATATGTTGTAATCCTGTTTGTGGCGGTCCCCGTTTTGTGGGCTTAGCCGTTGTTTAATGAAGTTTAACGTTCAAAAAAAAAAAAAACTTAAAACCACATGTATCGCTTTGACAATTAAGCACGGACGTGCGCCCCAAGTTAATATAACTATTTTAATTTAACATTTTTGTTTCCATATAATTTTTTTTGAACGACGATCACTTTTTATATATATAAAACTAGCCGATTACCCCGGGAAGGTCCGGGGTTGAAAAATTTAATATGATTTAATAAAAAATGATAAAAAAAAGAAAACTCAAATCACGAAAAGAGTAAATAACTTAAACATAATCAATCTTAGTTAAAAAACATTTATTTAAAAAGTTAAAAAAATAAAAAGCATAAACCATATTAAACATAATAAAGTATTAAAAGGATAATCTTCAACATATAATCATCTTCACGTAAATTAAAATATGTTACAATTTGATTAATGAATAACCTGAACACTTTGTGTTTTTTTCTGTATGAATATAATCCCACAAAAAATAGTCGTTTTTTTTTCTCGTTTTTATATAGCACTATGGTACTCGTTGGAAAGATAATAAAACACTCGTTAATTTGGTTCCATATAATTTTTTTTGAACGGCGATCACTTTTTATATATATAAAAAGAGCCAGCAAGTAGCTGGGATACAACACCAAAAGAAAAACGCCCTAGACAATTACAGGATACCGACTACATCAAAGTTTAACCAATTCTCTAAACTAACACTAGGGACATTCGACCGGTGACTCAACCACAAAAACGTGTCTTCCTTGATAAGGTCCACCGTCTTGAATACCGGAATGAACGCGTCTTCAAAAACTTTGGTGTTTTTGGCCCTCCAAATTCTCGCAACAGTCGCTTGCGCAATCATATAGACCATCTTCTTCCACCTTCGAGCCCCAACCAAAGAGTTGATATAGTCGATCATGTCTTTTAAAGTTCTGCACTCCCCTGGCCAAGGAATCCGCAACCACCTAAGCACGTTCCACCAAATAGCTCTTGTCCAAATGCACTTGTGACACCCGGTAAAATTCAGATTAACAACGTCGTCTAGATTAAAGTCTACCTTAGCGAGTCACGCGTATTCGGTACTTAACTGGGTTAGTTGAGTCGGGTTATGGTTCGGGAACTGTTAGGTGAGCCACTCCTGTGCCGTTCGGGATGGTGGGTGCATACCTCATCAGGGACGATGAGACTCTAACGGGGGTGAATGTGACACCCCAGGAAAAATCCCACATCGGCCGTGGCCAGGAGAGATCCTTGGTTCATAAGTAATGTCTTGCCTCTTAAATCACCAACGCGTTTTGGGGCTTAATGTTAGTGGATGAGAGGAGAACTCCACAGTTAAGCGTGCTCAGGTGGGAGAAATTCCAGGATGGGTGACCTCCTGGGAAGTCTCCACTTGGGCACCCAAAAACAAATCCGTGAGCTCTAGATGGGCAAAGCGACAATATTGGTGGTGAGAGGGGCGGGGTGTTACAGCACTCGACAAACACGTGGTCGCCGTCTTCAACCCCAAGCCCACACCTATCGCACACGGTGTTAGGGATCGGGATGTTACTCTTAACCAGCTCCGTCTTAACCGCCAGCCTACTGCACAAGGCCCTCCAAAGCAGGAAATTAACTTTCAAAGGTGCCCCACTTGTTCCATTGAAATTGCGTCTCATCTTGATCCCCATACAGCTTGCTTGCCACCTGAGCTCTGACCTCCTTTGCTGAATAAGGCTCCCCAAATCTGTTATCCCAACCCCACACGTCAGCCCCACCGTTAAGACTGCAACGGTTCAGCCCGTCAAGGAAGCGGCCCATTTGGCTCCATTCACTGTTAGAAGTAGGGCCGGTTATCCAGGCTAAATCCCAAATATTATTTCCAGCCCAAACAGAACTGACCAGAGCGTTTTTATGCTTCGCCAATTTAAAAACTTCCGGGAATTTTTTCGAGAACGGCTCTTCCAGAAGCCAGGCGTCTTTCCAAAACCTGGTCTTAGCCCCGTTGCCAACCTTGACTTTAAGTTTGTCGTCTATATTGAATCCGACTTTGCAAAGCTCCTTCCCTAAATTCCCCACGGTTTTCCACACTCCAGGGATAGAGTTTTTGACAGGAACGGTAGACGAGTGGTTGTTGGATTGATGAATAGCTTGAATTACCTCAGCCCACAGGAGGTTCGGCTCCTCCTTAACTCTCCACCACCATTTGGCAAGCATCGCCAAGTTGAATTCCTTTATCCCACCAACACCGATACCACCCTTGTCTTTTGGTTTCAACATTTTGGCCCATTTCACCCAGCGTATTTTGCCTCGGCTCCCCACATTACCCACACAAAGTCTCGGCGAATGGCTTCCAATTTTTTAATGACACCTTCTGGGGCAAGGAATAAGGATAGGTAGTACGACGGAAGACTTCCCAAAACAGTTTTAGTGAGGTTATCCTACCGGCAAACGATAGGTGCCTCGTCTTCCACATTGAGAGTTTCTTATGAAACTTATCCACCACCGGTTGCCACATTTTAGCTAACTTCATATTCCCGCCAATTGGGACACCCAAGTAACAAAACAGAAATGAGCCTGGTTCACATCCGACAAGGTTCGCAAAATTACCAACCTCTTGGGAATTGACTCCAACGCCGAAAAGCTTGCACTTCTTGTGATTAGTCGCGAGACCGGTCACAAGAGATAAACATCTAAGGAGTCTCATAAGGCACGCCACATTATTATAAGACCAATCTCCAATAAACACCACGTCATCCGCATAGCACAAATGCGTGAGATAAGGCCGTTGTTAGGTAATTGCACCCCTTTAAACAACTCCATCTCCGAAGCCTTTTTCATTAGCATAGGGATCAACTCCATAGCCAAGACAAAAAGGAACGACGAGAGAGGGTCGCCTTGTCTAAGACCCCTCTTAAACGAAAACTCGCCCGTTGGTGACCCATTAACAAGCACAGATCCTCTCCCGGAATTCAAACACCCCTTTATCCAATCTATCCACTTCCCCGGGAAGTTCATGCGCACTCCAAAACATTAAATAGGAATTTCCAATTTAAGGAGTCGTATGCGCGTGTGAAATCAACTTTGAACACCAACAATTTAGTTTTACTTCTTTTAGCCCAAGAGACAATTTTGCTCAACATAAGAGGACTGTCGAGGATGTTACGACCTCCCACAAACGCAGATTGTGTGGGTCCAACCAGATCGTGGAGGACTCCTTTAAGGCGCCTGGCCAACACTTTAGAAATGATCTTGTACATGGAGCCAATTAGCGAAATGGGCCGATAATCCGAGAACTCTACCGGGTTGGATATCTTCGGGATAAGAGCAATAAAAGAGGCATTACATCCTCTGCTAATCTGACCCGAGCTGAGAAAATCACCCACCATCTTGCAAACAGCCGTCTTAAGCGACGCCCAATATTTTTTGTAAAACTTCAACGTAAATCCATCAGGCCCAGGGGCTTTTCCTCCATCGCAATCTTTGACTGCTCTCCAGATTTCATCATCCGAAACAAGCGAAACTAGACCCGCAGCCTGCTGATCCGATAGACGTGGGAGGCCAAAATTGGTAAAAGACGGCCTGCGCCTAATCGGTTCAGCGAATTGACTCTTAAACCACCTACGAAACTCATCTTTTATAGCGTTCGGATCCGCATTCCACGAACCATCAATATACAGCCCTTGAATTCTGTTTTTAGATAGTTTCACCTTCACCACACCATGGTAGAAACTTGTATTCTCATCGCCGAATTTGAGCCATTGCACACGAGCCGTTTGTTGGAGGTCTTTGGCTTTAGCCTTCTCGATTTGTGCCAGTTTATTTTTCAAAGAGACCCGGCGCATTTTATCCTCAAGCGAAAGAGAAGACGGCATTTATGTTTGTAATTTATTTATGTTTATTTAGTTTGTTTTTTCTAATGACTTTGTTTATGTTTGTTCATATGTAATTTGACAAGTTGTGAAATGAAATACTACGGGTGTAAACGAGTCGAGTCGAGCTCGAGCTTGACCAGGCTTGAGCTCGATTAGCTTATAAAAGCCCAAGCTTGAGCTCGGCTCGATTCGAGCTTTGTTTTTAAAACCTGTACTCGGCTCATTGGTAGTTTCTCAAACTCGAGCTCGGCTCATTTAGTGTTTATTAGTTAATATATTAAATTAAATAATATAAATAATAGGCTCGATAGCTCGATAAGTCAAAAGCTCAGCTCGGCTCGTTTATTAAACAACTTTAAATGTGAGGTAAATAGTATAAAATATTAATAAAATTAATATTATACTAAGGCTCGATAAGGCTCGTCGAGCCTGGCAAGCATCATATGTCAGGCTCGAGCTCGGGCTCGATCAGTAAACGAGCTTTATTTTATGCTCAAGCTTGGCTCGGCTTGATAAGACTCGGCTCGTTTTGAGCTTTTTACCTAGCCGATCTCGATTAGCTCGCGAGCTTCTCGACTCATTTGCACCCCTATGAAATACTATAATATTTAGAGAGAAAAAACTACTTATTGTTAATATGTATGAACCCTAATTTAGATATGCTTTTGGATAAAAGACACTTTAGTTTTCATAAATATAAGTTTTTTTTTTCTTTTCAAATTATAAGGTTAGTTAAGAAGACGATTTAATCAAATCGGAAAATTGGTCAAAATCTTGCAAGGAAATATGACTTGCGTTTATAAGGGGAGACGGGGCGCTACCAGATTTGGTCACGGGTACCCCACTACCAGCACGGTAATACTGCCGCTACCTGTGCTGGTAGTAGATCCGTGAACCAAATTCTGGTTGTAGTTAACGGATGTGAACCCGTGAATCTAAATAAAATATTATTTCTTTCTGCCACTTTTTTCCCAACTATCATCATCACCACCACTCAAGGACGAAACGAAGAAGACGATCAGTATTATGTTTGTGCGAGACGGAGCATGTAGCGATCGAATGGGAGTTGCAGGTTTTAAAAAGGAAGAAGATGATATGTTTTATATAGTATTATGTTTTATATTATTATAATATTATTAGTTTAAAGTTTATATCATTATAATATTATAACAGTACTTTAGTCAAAATATATTATTGTTTTAGGCATTGTTAGTTAGAGTATATTATTATTATTATTATTATTATTATTATTATGTGAAAATAATTGATTGTTGGGTAAAGAATCATCAGTGGAGTGTTGATTTTAAAAAAGTGTTTTAGTGAAGGAAATCAGTAAAATGATGTGGTAATGCAGGATTGGTAGAAATTATTGAAGTGAAAACTTCTTCAGTAAAGTGCCCCTTGTGCCTAAAGTACACTATTTCCAACTTTTATTTTGTAGTTTAGACGTAATAAACCAATATTGTAATAAAGGTATATGACATTAAAAATGACACAAAATAGAAATACAAAGCAAATTAAAATATATAAATAAATTTTATAGTTTCTCCTTACATGTATTTATGTTTTAAAAACGATTCATAATCTTCAATCACAACTTTCGCAAATAACTTATTTTTAATATAACAAATAGAAGCATCAATCAAATAATCATCAGTTATCCAATTACATAAATGCGCCTTCATATGCTTCGTAGAAGAAAAACACCTCTCAACACTTGTCATTACAGCCACTATAAGTAATGCTAATTTCAATAAAAGATAAATCAATGAATATCCAACATTTTTATTTGTTTCCACCATCATGTTTACGAGGTTAGTTAGATATACCTTTCACATTGGCAAACAATTTAGCACCACTTATGTTATTAATGTAGACTAGTGGGTTTACCCGCGCGTTGCAACGGGATCCACAAATGTGTTGCAATACAACATTATGATACTTAGGTTTTTTGCCGCAAGTTGCACAAAAAGAATAGAAATGTGCACAATATGTTTTAAGAAGTATTCATAGAAAGAAAAGATAAAAAATGTGCATCGCCACTTACAACTGATTGCTGTCCACCACAAAAACCATGTACTCATTATTGAACAAATCTTAATAAACCAAATGAATGTTACTGTAACAGACCAATATGAACATAAACATCACTCTTATGTAAGTTGTCCGGTTATTGCATATCTACATAACCGTGCCATTAAAGACACCTTGCTAAATGATAAAGTTCATTTACATGACAAAAGCATGTAGTAATAATATAATATTGTATACACTATCATATGAAGGTCACTGTCCATTTAGAAATTAAAAGTTATGATTTGTAAGTTTGTAATAGACTTGCCTAACCTGACCCAGCAGCTAAAAAATTGTCCAATGTAGCCAGTGAGCCAAACCATCCCGTCCACTTTGTCTATGGGTGTACGCAATATATATGAAAAAGGTTTATAATATAAGTATTATTATGGCAAAGTTTTAAAACTCATACAAGTTTAGCTGAGATAAGATTATTCATTGTGGTGACATAAATTATTATCTTTTATCGCCATTATATGAAATTTGTTCAAAAATATTGTTATCCCGTGTGTTTATTTAGTTTGGGTGGTTTATATTTTCATATAAAAGTTGATTATCTTCTAGGGGCATTTAGGAAAGAAAAGTGGTAAAATTTATGAAATTTTAAAGAAACATTTGGTATGCCATCTTAACTTTGAACAATTTGGACATATTTGTCCGTGCCTCCTCCTTTATAATGTAGTATAGATATAGATATTGAATTTGTTTATTTTTAAACTAACAAATTTTGGTTATTGTGTAAAGCGTATAGAAGAAAACACTAGCGCCGCTTGTAATAAAACAATGGTGTCGCTCGTAAAAAAGCAATGGCGTTGCTTATAAGAAACTATGGTGTTGCTCGTATTTTTCTTTCACACGATACATTTAATCTGCAAATTTAATGGTGTCAGGTGACACCGTTGCAAAGTATGTGGCTCCGCCAGTGAGCAGAGCACAAAATTTTTATGGCCTGAGGTCCCATCACACCATGGTTGCAAACATCTTTGCTTGCTAGCTTAACTCATTGTCATGGGCACCTTCCTCATACATTCGACACTTCTTCCACCACTATTTCTTAGTCTTCATTTAAGACTTTGTGATAATAATTTTGACTTGCGCCTTAAGGCTTAACCAATCCCACTTGCAATTAACACGTGTACGTTAATTTCACCAATCTAATGTTTTTCTTCAATTCCGTGTTCATTAATGTATCCTCCAATATATATACACACACTTTCTTCTAAGCGTTTTTATAAATAAGCTCATTCAATAGATACACAAACATCCCTTTTCTCTGAGTCCATTTTGCCTCACATAGTCAGGTACATATTCACACACCATAACCACAAAAGCTTAGGGGTGCAAATGAGCTGAGCTGAGCTGAGTCGAGCCAGAGCTTAACCAGGCTTGATCTCGAGCTCGAAAAATTTAGGAGAGCTCAGGCTCGGCTGGAGTTTTCTTTTCAAAGCTCGAGCTCGGCTTGTTAGAAATTTCTTAAGATCAAGCTCAGCTCGTTTACTATCTATTATTTAATATATATTAGATAAATATAATATAAATAATAGGCTTAGAGCTCGATAAATGAAGCTCGGCTCGGGTCCGTTTAGTAAATAAGCCTTAATGAGGGGGTAAATATTATTAAATATTAATAAAACTAATATTACATTAAGGCTTGAAGAGCTTGACAAGCTTCATGTATCAGGCTCGAGCTCGGGCTCAATTAATAAACGAGCTTAGTTTTAAGCTCGGCTCGTTTAGAGACTTTTACCGAGCCAAGCTTGAGTAGTTCGCGAGCTGCTTGGCTAGTTCGCACCCTAATTTAGCTTATAGATAGTCAAACACGAAAACAGAGTTTATAGTTTTATAGTTTAGCTTGCATTTCTATTATCGTTGTCTTTTCCAAGAATTTGAATTGAATATTACCCTTCCTTGTTTTGTTCTAGATTTACATCATATTCTGGTCAAGATCATGCCTTCCATTGAAGATGTGAAGCAGATTCCTCTACAAGAAATTTCATTGGCAACTAATGGATTTGCAAAAGAGAATATCATTGGAGAAGGTGGATTTGGAACTGTATACAAAGGCATATCCGAAAAACATGGCTGCATCGCGGTGAAGCGGTTGGTTTATAGGCAAAAGAACGGGCAAGGACACCAAGAATTTAAGGCGGAGATAAGTTTGCTTTCAAAATATAAACATGAAAACATTGTCACTCTTATCGGATTTTGTGACGAAAATGGCGAGAAGATTATTGTTTATAGGTATGAAAGCAATGGGAGTCTTAACAAACATTTACACAACGAACAATTAAGCTGGATCCAACGGCTGTGGATTTGCCTAGATGCTGCTCGTGGGTTACACTACCTTCACCATGACGTCGGTTCTCAACTTGGAATAGTTCATCGCGATGTGAAAAGCGCCAACATTCTTTTGGACGAGAACTGGAAGGCTAAAATTTCTGATTTTGGGTTGTCAAAAACGCGCCCTGCCAATATGCAGGCTAGCTTTCTTATCTCTAATCCTTGTGGCACGAGAGGATATATTGATCCAGACTATGGTAACACATGTCATCTCACACAAAAATCTGACGTTTACTCTTTTGGGGTCGTATTGTGGGAAGTTTTGTGTGGAAGGGTCGCATGTGTTACATCGTACAATGATGACCGCCGATTTTTAACTGTTTTGGTGGAAAAACATTACGTGAGGGGAATATTAGACAAAATTATTCCTTCCTATTTACACAAGCAGATGAGCATAGATTCGTTACGTACGTTTTCAAACATTGCCTATCAATGTTTGAAGAACAGAGAAGAACGTCCAACAATGAAAGAGGTCGTGGAGCGGTTACAAGAAGCTATTGATCGTCAACTGGTAAGTTTTTGCACTTCTCATAAGGATAATTTTACCAAGTTTATTGAATTTTGTCCTTACAGCCTTTGATTAATCATATGTCGTTTAATTGAAGTTTTAACTTTATTAGACAAAAAGTTTCACTTTTGTTGGTACCAGGAACAATGTCCTTGATTCAATCTTGTCATGGGTTAATTAGTTCTTGGTTAGGTCTCAACTTATTATAATTTGTTTTAGACGACAAACTCATACACCCACTATATCTTATCATTAATATTTATTGGACTAGTGTAGCTACAAGACTAGAACCACTAGTCCACAATACTACTTACATTTAGCAACACATCACTACACTCTTGGTACCACTACTCCACAATATTTCTTGTGCTTTTTAAGTACCATTAAGTCCTTTTGGTAAAAACAAAGGAATTGTAGGTTTTTTTTTTTTTTTTAATATTTGGTGATTGTTTGATTGTTGTTTTTTAGGAGGTAAAGAAGCCATATGAAGAAGCAAAACCAACCGAAGAGATTGTTTTGAGCATGTACATGCATTGTCAACGTTGTGCTATGGAAGTCAAGAGATGCCTAAAGGGCTTTGAAGGTTTGTAAATTTTTTTAGCTTCTTGATTTAAATTTTTTTTTTGGTATAATAAGTAATTAAGTTATTTTGGAAAATAGGCGTTGAAGATGTTGTTTACGGATTGTGAGACTCGTAAGGTCGTGGTGAAGGGAAAAAAAGTAGACCCGTTGAAGATTCTAGAAAGAGTTAAAAGGAAAAGTCATCGAAATGTTGAGCTTCTATCACCGATCCTAATACCACTGCCAGAGGAGCTCAAGGAATTGGAGCTAGAAGAATCTTCTAAATTTGATGAGAACAAAAACGAGGTTGTCAATAATTACTTAGGGAAAATTATGAAAATAGACATAGTTGACCAAACGTTTCCCAAAATAGACCAATCAATAACATTACAACGCGTAACCCTTAGCCGATATAGCTGGGCACTGAATATTAGGATTTTCAAAAGTCGAGTACCCTTAGTGGGCTAAGCCGACACAAGTAACAAGTCACGTGTTAATAAAAGCTGCCCCGGCTAAAAAAATATTATAAATTACTAGCTAAGACTATAAGGAGTGGAGGGGGGGGGGAGGGGGTGAAGCGCCATGTGGCACTTGTAAGACCCATGTGGAGGGGGAGGGGGATTGTGGGGAGTGGAAGTGGGGGGAAAAGGGTCAAAGGAATAATATTATATTGTGTTTAAGTTAAAAAAAATCGACCAATCGCACTTCGACACGTGGCTTCCCCCTCCCCCCACGCCGGTCTTCTTCTCCCCGCCCCCTTCCCGCCCACCTCTCCACGCCCCTGCGGGGCGGTGTTCCCGACGGGGAAAGCCCCTCCCGCCGAGCTTCTTCACGGGTGTGGGGGGGGGGGGTGGAACGAGGTGGGGCTTTGTGATTGGTCAGTTTTATTATTATTTTTTTTAAAAAAAAAATCTTACACACAGTAATATTATTTCCTTCCCCCCTTTTCCCCCTTTCACTCCCCACAATTTTTTTCCGCCTACATGAGTCTTACAAGTACCACATGACGCTTCACCCGCATGTAGTCTAAATTGACACCCTTAGCGGCCGAGCCAACAAAAAAACATTATGGAGTATCGGCTAAGCCATCAAAATAGGAGTAGAAAGGATATAGTGCCTTTCTTGTGGACCATATTTCTTATTGTTTTATATTTAAGTAATTTAATCATCTTTTTTCAACAATTTTCATTATTTTCCTCACCTACCAATAATAAATACTAAAAAGCAAAATATTCAATAGGCAAGCAATGAGTGTTCACATTTTTTAATTTTCTTTTCCCTTTTGTTTTTAATTTTGTCATTCTTATTTAGTGTATTCTAGCAAAGTTTTTCTTTTATTTATTGCCGCAATTTTTTTATTTTCTTTTTCTTATAAAATTATGCGAAGTTTTTGCATTTCATAATTATCTGGTGTGACAAGGAGTTTCTTTGATGCGTGCACTGGTATTAAGGGTAACTTTGATAAAAAAATGTTTATTAAATGAGTTTTAATAAATATATGTTTTTTTAAAGGGTGATTTTGAAGAAATGTTAAAGGAGTCAAAAGACTTGTTACCACCTCCCTCGTCGCAAGAGATTATTTTGAAAGTTTTCATGCATTGCGAAGACTGTGCCAGAAAAATCCGGAGATGCCTTAAAGGCTTTGAGGGTTTGTACTCTTTTCTATTTTTTTTAGTTATATGTGGTTTCTTTAGTACTCTTTTCCATTGTTTTTTTTTTTTTTTGGTATAATTACTAGTTGTTTTGGAAAATAGGTGTTGAAAGTGTTGTGACGGATTGTGAGACACAAAAGGTTGTAATAAATGGAAAAAAAGCGGATCCAATGAAGGTTTTAGAAAGAGTCCAAAAGAAATGCCATCGAAAAGTTGAGCTTATATCGCCTGTCCAAAAACCATTGACGGATGAGGTCAACAAGACAGGGCAAGAAAAACCTCGAAAACAGGTTTTTATAACGATTAATGTGTGTGAAAGGTAATATTAAAAAAAATGAGGATGTACTAATTTTGGATTATTGTGGGTATGACTGTAGGGATGGATGTCCTGGTTACAAAAATTTTAAAAGTCGAGGTTGAAGGCGCTTTTCGGATGTCAGAGATGGTGCATTATGTACATGAAACCATGCAAAAAGTTGTGATCTCTAAGCATGCTAAATATGGAGTTCTCCTTTTATCCATATCCAATGTACTCACAATGCGCTGATGAAATTTAATCTTGAAATGATATATATAGAAATTTTCCATTCTTTGATAGATACAGAAAATCAGTAATGTATGGTTGTGTATGTGTAAAGAAACAGACGTGCACGTATAGTGAAAAGGGAAATAGACATGCATGCATAGTGAATATATGATCCATGAATTGAATTACTTTTACTATTACTCTTACTGTTCGTGTTTATTGTTACTATTTTTAGTTACTGTTTACTGTTAATGACTTACTGTTATATGGGAGGGTGATAATAAAAACTTCTCCTTAACGAAAAAAACTAACAAACTCATCCTATTGTCATCCCTTAAACCTCATGGCTCTCCTTGTAGATATTTTTGTGAATATGCAAACGTTAAAATTGATACTCGAATCTAACTTGAGAGCATGTTTGGCTCTCCAACTCCTAATCTTCTTATCTCCTACTTCTACCTCCTTATCTTCTTAATCAAAAAGTCACAAATTCTTACTTATAACTTATCTCCTTTTCAACCCATAAAAACCTCCTTTTCAACCCATTACCCAAACAAACTTATCTCCTTATTGAATTTTTGATTAAGTCAATAAGTTATAAGGAGGCAAAATAAGGAAAGCCAAACATGGCCTGAGTACTTATGGGACATGGAAACACCTTTATAGAAAATCTCTCATTCATATCTTGTACAGTTTGTTTCGAACTAGAAATTTTTACCCGCGCGTTGTCGCGGAATACGTTTTCTATACAAAAAGATATATCTAAGGAATTAAACAAAGGGTAACATTTGTGTATGCCCACCCGACCAAGAGCTCCATCTGAAACTTTTTTTTTTGAAAGTTAACTTTTATAAAAACACCACCGCCCCTATGCCTTCAAGACAAAGGCATAGGAAAAAGCGGAACAATTACACAACCTCAAATTTACACCAATCTTCCGATGACAAAGAGACTTTTTTACATCTATTTTTTACCCAAAGGAAACTAAGCGCTTTAATCTCTGCCACGACCTCCATAACTTGAACCTTTTTATCTTCAAAGATCCTCCTATTTCTCTCTCGCCAAATACTCCAAATCGCTATAAAAAGAATGCCATGGACCAACTCCTTTTTAACACCTTTAAGACTTAGATTGTTATGTTGCTGAACGACGTCCCTCGTAGAGAATACCAAAAACATTGGCAGCTTACACCATCTTTCGATCGCCCACCAAATGCCATGCGCGAATAAACAACCCGAGAAAAGATGATCACCTGTTTCCGGACTATGATCACAAAAAACACAAGCTGACGACTGAAGAACAATGTTGCGTCTGCCAAGCGCCTCGACCGTCGCAATTCGATTCATCTCTGCGCACCACACAAAAATGTTGATCTTGTCCGGAACCCACTTTGACCAGTCCAATAAAAAGTCAGCCGCCTCCTCCGATCTTCGTAACCAGTCTTTCGCTTCCTTTACCGAAAACGAACCACTTTTACCACCCATCCATTGCCATTTATCCCCCGAATCAATTGTAGACACCGAAACCAACAAACTTCTCAAATCAGCTAGTTCCTTCTTCACAGCTTCAGACATCAAATGTTCTCTTTGCTTCCAAACGTCACACCCATCTTTCATCTCCTGCAACCTAACATCAACCAAGGCATGCTTGTTTTTTTCTAATTTAAAAAGGTTTGGAAACTTATTCTTCAGAGGCATAGTATCACACCAAAAGTCAGACCAAAACTTTAAGTTTTTTCCCATTCCCCACGCTACCCTTAAGCAATTCCAGAAAAGATTGACCCTGCACCTTTGTACTACTGCCATGTTTTACTATATTTTTCCATATCCCAGTAAGCCGATTGTTCACTGTGATTGTCTCCCATTTACGTTTAGAGAAATGAATCGCCTCTGTAATTCTTTTCCATAAAGCATCAGGTTCCGTCTTAAAGCGCCAAATCCACTTTAGCAACAGAGCACTATTACTCGAACCTAGCTTCTTCAAACCCAATCCACCTTTCGAACGCGGTTTGGCGACCCTATCCCAAGCCACCCAATGTAACTTCTTTTCATTATCATACCCACCCCACAAAAACTTCTTAATCATCGATTCTAAATCGTTTACCACCTTCACCGGGGCTTTATAGATGGAGAAATAATAAATAGGCAAGCTCTCCAACACCGAACGAATCAACGTAACTCTTCCCCCGATAGAGAGAACTTTAGCTTTCCACTTAGAAAGACGGGAGCGGAACACCTCTTTGACCGGTTCCCAATTTGTGATACGATTCATATTAGCTCCTACACGAACCCCCAAGTATTGAAAAGGGATAGCACCGCTCCTACAGTTCAACTTTTGCGCCACTTTTTTAACCAAATCAGTATCCACTCCACAGCCATAAAGACAGGACTTATGGATATTAATTTTAAGTCCCGAGCACAAATGGAACACCCTCAAGATCCGAATTACACTCTGGAAATTATTCTCTTGCCAACCTCCCATAAGCATTACGTCATCTGCGTACAGAAGGTGCGAAACAATAGGGCCTCCATTTGGAAGAGATATACCTTCAAAAGCACGAATATCCACCGCTTTCCGAATTAGACTAGATAAAGCCTCCATGATAATGACAAAAAGAAAAGGAGATAGCGGATCTCCTTGACGGATTCCTTTACTACATTGGAACTCGAAGGTTGGGGAGCCATTGATGAGCACCGAGGAACGAGCCGATTTTAGAACCCCCAATATCCACCTACACCACCTCTTCGGAAAGTTCAACTGTCTCATAAAGTTGATCAAAAAACCCCAATTAATATTATCATACGCCTTTTCAAAATCAATTTTGAAAAGGAACATGTTATAGTGAGAAACCCGGGACCAAGTAAGGAACTCATTAATAATCAAGGGCCCGTCTAGAATATAACGACCACTAATAAAAGCGGACTGCGACTCCGATATCACCTTGTCAATAACCACCCTTATCCTGTTTGCCAATAACTTCGATATAACTTTACTAATTACACCAATCAAGTTAATTGGTCTATAGTCACCCAAACCCATAGGATCAGCAACTTTTGGAACCAATGATATAAAAGACGAACTAACCCCCATACTAAAACTTCCATGCTCCCAGAAATCATCGACCAGATTCATAAAATCATTAGCGAACAGATGCCAGAAATGTTTGACGAATCGGAAATTAAATCCATCCGGACCGGGGGCTTTGTCATCACCACACGAAAACACCGCCTTCTTGACTTCTTCTAAAGAAAAACGTTCAACCAAAGAAGCGGCATCAGACTCATTCAATTGCTTCAACTTATACCCATCAATCATCGGACGCTCCTCCAAATCCTCATTAAACTTACTTCGAAAAAAACCAAGGACCTGTTTTTTGATCAGCTTCGGCTTTGTGATCCATTCATTTTGAACTAGAAGCCCCTGAATATTATTGGACGCCCTTCTCTGTTTTATGATACCATGGAAGTAACTAGTGTTAACATCCCCAAGTTTAGCCCACGAATTACGCGCCTTCTGTTTTAAATCCAAATACTTGAAGCTTTCCAACTCGAACAAACGTTTTTTAGTCTCCTGCCAAGCCCAAACTTTCGATTCCTCAAGCTCCCTCTCATTCAAAACTGTCTCCAAATCAGTCAACTCACTGTTCAATAACAGTTCCTCTTCATTCTCCTCAAGCTTAATTTTCTGTTTCCATTCCAGAATTTTTTGTCTAATAAACCGGAACTTCAACATAAGATTTGTATCTGCAGGTTCCACTCGAACATACTCTTCAGCTGCATCTTTTACAACCATATCGAACCCCAACCTATCCAACCAAGAATTGAAAAACCAAAAAGGTTTTGGACCAAAATTCCTGGACTCCGTTTTAAGACTTAGAGGTCAATGATCAGAATGGAGCCTCGGTAAGGCTCTATATTGTGCCTCCGGCCACTTACACAACATGTTCCATGACACCAAAATTCGATCAATGCGACTCATTTTATTACCCGTAACAAATGTAACTTTATTACCTTTGAGCCCAAACTCATGAAGATTCACCTCGGCCACAAAATCCAGAAAATCAGAGGCACTATGAACATCGAACACCGAATTGCATCTGTCTTCCACTGACTTAACCACGTTAAAATCCCCCGCAACAACACAATACCCCACAGCCACTTCAATCAATGGTTTCAAACTATTCCATACAACCCGTTTCTCATTAGTACCCTGAGGCGCATACACATTGACAATCCTCACCAACTCACCACTACCCTTTATACTACCATCTACCACCAGGAAATTCCTATCGTTAATCACCCCTTCCGATTTAAAAAAAAGACGTATCCCACATAGTAAGTAAACCCCCAGAACGACCAACCGCCTCCACCGACTCATACTCAAAACCACCGGTACCCCAATAACTCGGCATCTTACCTCTATCAATAGAAGACAAATGAGTTTCCTGTAACAGAACAAAAGACGCCTCTTGTTCCTTTCTCAAATCTCTGACCCACTTCGGTTTGCTTCTAGCCCCCACTCCACTATCCCCCATACCTCTAATATTCAAAGAAATTAGATTCATTGATTACCCCCTTGAAAACCTTCTGAATTCACAATATCAATAAGCTGATTTTTAAAACCCTCCAAATTTTAGACCCCTAATCGAGTCCCAAATTCAATTGTTTCAGTTGTTTCATTCTCCGTAATATCCGGAACATGATTCAAGGAAGCCGATGGAGTACCTTAATTTATCTCATAAAGGCATAAACATCTTGAGTACCTACAACAACAAATTAGCTAGATTAGGGGTGAGCATATTAGGGCCGGACCGAAAAAAAACCGAGAACCGAACCGATTTTGTACCTGAACCGAACCGTATCTATATTTTAGGTTCTTCAGTCGGTTCCTGTATTTCAATACTTTCGGGTATCGGGTCGGGTCGGGTCGGGATAGGGTTTAAAACCGAAAAAAAAAATTGGACCAAAAATTTTATAACAGACATTCATAATTTGCGCCAATTCATGGGCCTAAAATCCAAGATCTGTACAGCTATACAAGTTCTAAAAATAAAAACTCACCTTTAACCTAAAATCCAAACTTTAAAGTTTAAACACAATCCTCTACACTGCATATACGGCTGGCTGCAATCAACACAGTGGAAATCTTTCCTGCTGCAGGCTGCAATCATACAGGTATTATTAATATACAGAATTCGATTAAGCACTGATTAGTTATAAGTCTCATGTATGAAATCTATGATTAGTTGTAATTCCCTAATGTTGGCACAAAAGACTATAACTTTCCCAACAACAAACAGGTTCTGAGTGAACCCATAGTTTATAACATGAGCATGGAGTTGTTCTATATCTGTTATGGTGCAAGATTTCTTGAAAAAAGAAAGAAAGGTTTGTTCTTGCTTTGAGTAGGTTGTGTCATGTGGTGTTTGTGAAGAAAAATGATGAAAGAGGTTGTAAATTTTTAAAGATTGTGTTACAGATGTAACAAGTTTAGATTTTGATGATGGTTTGATGATGTTTAAGTAGTTATTCATCATACCCACAGACGAATTTAAGTAATTGTTTGAAAGTTCGTTGATGGAACAAAGATTTTGTTGTTTTTGTGTTAACAGAAAAGAAATGGTGTGATTGATGACAGTAGTCTATTTGGGTATTTAGTTTACAGCCTATGTTTCTTCTATATTATTTGGTTTGTTAATTTTATTTGTTTTGTTAATAAACTTAGATGGATCGTCGAAGAATTACGAAGACTGAAGTTTGGCAGGCGTTTGAAAGGTTTACTGATGCGGACGGGAATAAAATGGCAAGATGCAAGAGTTGCGAAACAGTGTATTTTGCTGACCCGACTAAATGCGGAATAGCGACATTGCAAAAACATCTTTTAAAAAGTCCGCAATGCCTTGCAGAAAATAATGTTAACTAGCGAGCGGTTGAGAATCAATATGGAAAAGATGAAGATGAAGGCATTTTGTGTTTTGTTTTTAATTGAGACTATTTGATTTAATATTATGTCTTGCTATTCGTATCAACATTGTGTTTTTTATTGCGGATTTGAGTTTATTAATTTGTGTTTATGAAACCTCTGTTTGTTTTTTGCAATTGAATTGTGTTAGCTTTCAATCAACTAATTCACATCAACAACTCTTTCTCGTCGAGTTTTCTAGTTCGAATATAATTCCTTAAATAATGAACATTAATATTATTCAAATATTTAAACTTATCTAATCATGAATATTATTCAAATCTTTAAACTTATCAGTGTATTTTTCTAATAATCATAATTCGTTAACTATTGATCATGAATATTATTCACATATTTAAACTTATCATTATATTTTCCTAAATAATAAGAATTCTTATTTACATATTAACCTTATTCATATAATTTCTTAAATAATACTAAATCTTTTCCTGGTTTTACTAAAGATTAAATTCAAATCAATAAAAAAAATAATAATCTCCTATTATTATTCATAGATATTATGGAAATAACCTACATAATTTTTCCTAAACTCCTATATAACCCAAATAAAACCTACGAATTATACTACAAAAATTAGCTGCTGTACCTGCTTCCTGCTGCTGCAAATCCCTGTGTTGCTGACTGCTGCCTGCTGCAGTGCTGCCTGCTGCCTGCTGCCTTATCTGTCTGCTGCCATATCTGCCTGGTTTCTGCTTGTAAACAAACAGGTAATGTTAACTGCTTGTAAATAATACATGTTTTTTTCGCTGCAGTATATGAGTTGACTGCTGATTTATTCGTAAACATGCTGCAGTTTTTTTCGCTGCAGTTTTTTCGTAAACATGATGATTTTTTTCGCTGCAGTATAGTATAATTAAAAGGCTGCACCAGTTGTGACTTGTGATAAAGATAGTGTCTGAACCGGTGGCGCCTAAGGTTTTCTTTGGCGCCTAATCTGAACCGTTTAATACACAATAATCATGGTCAAATATTGGTCAACATGGGTTTTCTTTGGCGCCTAATCTGAACCGCTTAATACACAATAATCATGGTTAAATATGGGTCAACATGGGTTTTTCTTTGGCGCCTAATCTGAACATATAAAGACATTGAACTTCAACCATTGTATTGTAAGGTTCACTAAGTGGTGTTGTTGAAAGATAACATGATAGGAATCAACATAGGTGTTTAAAAGACACAAATAATTAACAAGTTTTTAAACAGGAAGCAACTAACATTAGTGATCCAACTTACATTAAAATGTTGTATGTTAAAAGAGTAATCGGCCTATAAAGTGATCCAACTTACATTAAAATTAAGAGTGCGTTTCCAAAAAAACGCCTAAACTAATATAGTTTAGGCGTTTAAAAAAAAAACGCCTGAAACTATATAGTTTAGGCGTTTCAAATTAATCGCCAAAACTATATAGTTTAGGCGTTTCCAAAAAAAAACGCCTAAACTAATATAGTTTAGGCGTTTAAAAAAAACGCCTAAAACTATATAGTTTAGGCGTTTCAAATTAAACGCCTAAAACTATATAGTTTAGGCGTTTCAAATTAAACGCCTAAAACTATATAGTTTAGGCGTTTCCAAAAAAACGCCTAAACTAATATAGTTTAGGCGTTTAAAAAAAACGCCTAAAACTATATAGTTTAGGCGTTTCAAATTAATCGCCAAAACTATATAGTTTAGGCGTTTCCAAAAAAAACGCCTAAACTAATATAGTTTAGGCGTTTAAAAAAAAAACGCCTAAAACTATATAGTTTAGGCGTTTCAAATTAAACGCCTAAAACTATATAGTTTAGGCGTTTCAAATTAAACGCCTAAAACTATATAGTTTAGGCGTTTCCAAAAAAAACGCCTAAACTAATATAGTTTAGGCGTTTCCAAAAAAAGCCTAAAAACTATATAGATCCAAACACCCTATAGATTTCATTTCGTACAAGGTCTCACAGATTATCAAGTTATAAACAGATGATTTACTCTGGAATCGAACACTTTCAGAGCTGAGAGCATCTTTGAGAGCAGCATAACCATTTGCAAGACGAAATGCTGCGATCCCGGGCTTGTTGTGCCTGATCAGAGCTGAAATAAGCCATTAAAAAGAAATATATGAGTTATTACGATACACACACTGCTGTGCTAAGTTTTTTTTAGCCGTATACCAGCAAGCCACTCATATGTTAATAGTTTTTTTAGCCGTAATATGGGTAGTCACTTAAATGGGTAGTCACTTAACTGTTTGTAATTGTATATGGGTCAATTTCATATCATTTTTCACACAACTATGAATGTAGACTTACATTCCATCTACTAAATGATTACTAAATCATTTGTTTTTGTCACATATCTTTATTTCTAACATTTGTTTTTGTTTTTATTGGTTAAACATAGATGGATTCAACTAATATCGAGAATGTATCAAGCGACGAATCGCACGGAAGCCAAAAGAGGAAGTCACAACATGTTGAAAAAGAAAATCCAAAAAAGAAAACTAAGACCGTTGGTACGAAGAAAACGGGAGGCTCTACTTCTAAAAAACCAGGAAAGACAAAGTCTAATGTTTGGGATGATTTTGAGAAGTTTAAAGACGAGGATGGAAACCAAAGGGCAAGATGCAAGCACTGTTCCAAAGAATTTGCGGCTGACCCGGTAAAAAACGGCACCTCTTCATTAGGTAAACATAGTAAGAGATGTGAAAAACACCCTGATTACTTGAAAAACCAAAACAATATATTTCTCAAAAAATATGATGGTGAGGACGGGGACTTGTGAGGTAAAATCTTGGAAATATTGTGAGAAAGCAAGTAGAAAAGCCATAGCTGAGATGGTTATTATAGATGAGCAACCGTTTTCATCTGTTGAACGTGAGGGATTTAGAAGGGTTATACAAAGCTTTAGTCCTAACTTTAAGATGCCTAGTAGGTTTACCATTGCTAGGGATGTGGTTGAAATATTTTTAGAGGAAAAAGCTAAGCTTAAATCTTTCTTTGCAAAGAGTAGCAAACGAGGTGTGCCTAACCACAGATACCTGGACCTCAAACAGAGAAAATGAACTATATGTGTGTAACTTGTCATTTTATTGATGACAATTGGGTGTTACATAAAAGAATCATTAACTTTAAGCAAATTTTTAGTCACAAAGGAGATGATATAGGTAGGGCCCTGCTTAAGTGTCTAAAAGAATGGATATTGAAAACGTGTTGACCATTACAGCAGATAATGCTTCGGCTAATGATGTTGCTTTAGAGTTTGTGAAAAGTAGGTTAAAAGGCCTCTTGTTAGACGGGAGATATTTACACATCCGATGTATGGCCCACATTATCAATTTAATTGTGAAAGACGGATTAAAAGAAGGGTCCAGTAGTATAGATCGTATCAGGGACGCGATTCGCTATATTAGATTATCTCCTCAGAGGTTGGACACGTTTAAAAAGTGTGTCAAGACAGAAAAGCTCGAAAGCAAGGCATTACTCAGTGTAGATATGCCTACTAGATGGAAACTCCACATGGGAGATGTTGGACAAGGCTGAAAAGTTAGAGAAGGCGTTTTACAAGTATGATTTGGTGGACAAGAGTTATAGAAATGATTTGGGTGGAAATTGTCCAACAATGGCAGACTTTGATTACGCGAGAGAATTAGCAGGTGTGTTAGAATTGTTTCAGCGTAAAAACCACCAACGCCTCTGCTTCAAAATCTGTGACTGCTAACTTATTCTTTAATGATATTATGGGGATAGACAAGCAATCTAAGGAAATTGATAGCTGCGACGAGTAGTAGAGTTATGGGTACTATGATGCTTGCGAAGTTTGACAGGTACTGGAGGAATTTGCTGAATGGCAAAAGTTTTAATTACATTATGTATTTTGCAGCTATTTAGATCCTAGATTGAAGATGCGTGTGATTTAAATTTGGTTTTACAAGAATATTAAAAGCTGAACAGAAAGAAGATGAGACAGAAAATGATATTCAGAAAAAAGGTTAAAATTATTGTTGACAGTATAATGGGCGAACTGAAGTTGGTGTTTAAAGACTATGAATCAAAAAGTGAAACCCAAAGTTCAGATAAAGTTTTCACAAAGTCAGAGGAACTTTGAACAAGATGCACAAGACGATGATGACTTTTTAACGGAATTTAAAGCGGATGGTGGTTCTTCCTCATAGCCACTAAATCAGAACTGGATAGGTACCTTGAGGACGCTGAGGGAGACAGTTATCAGGGATTCAATATTCTAGATTGGTGGAAGGCTGCATCTTCAAAATATCCAATTTTAGCACAAATGGCAAAAGGTATGTTTAATAGTTTACGTATATTACTTATAAGTATGATACCTTTAGCCAATTAACTTGTTATCCATTATTATTATCGTAGATATTTTGGCTCTCCGGTCTCCAGTGTTGCTTCAGAGGAAGCTTTTAGCACAGGCGGAAGAGTTGTCGAAACTTATCGAACTTCTTTGTCACCCCCGGTTGTAGAGTCACTAATATGTTCAGAGGATTGGATTCGTGCCTCTGCTAAGAAGATAAACTTTAACGAAGACCCAACAGAATTTGATGACATTGGAAAAGGTATTTTTTACATACACATCTTTAAGTCGTGTTATGTGTGTTTTATTTATTGTTGTAATTTTTTTTTTTTGTAGAAATATATGATAAGGTTGATCGGATACTGATGTGGAGCTTGATTAAGCGGTGCTTGCGGATGAATGTTGAAAAGTTGAAGTCAACCAAGTTTTTGGTCGTTTTGTTTACTTGTTTCGATACTTGGTTTATTACTTTGTTTCGTACTTTCTTTTTTATTTCTTACTTTCTTTATACGTATGAACTAGAACAACTATGAACGATCTTTTTTGTTTTCTAATTTATTTCTTACAAATATTTAGTTTTTCACTTAGGGCATTCTATCGAGCACCTTGTGTGCAAACAAACACAATCAAACATATTGAACATACTTACATACCAACTATTCAACTAATCAAACATAGCAATCAAACACAATCAAACCAAGTAATTAGCAAACTAATAGATGATTTAAAGTAACTACATTTGAAAATCCATGAACTACAGAATCGAATCGATGAATTACAAAAAATTACAAAAAAAAAACCATTTCTTACACCCTCACATTTCAACAACATATATGCAATAAATCGATGAATTATATGTATAAAAACAGGATACTAACCTTGAAAATCGGTCGCAAGAAAGTGAAGTTAACAGAATCAGTGAAGAAGAATTCGGGTCGGGTATTGTACCGAGGACCGAGTGGAAACCGGGTGATAAGGAACCGAAGGACCGAACCTAGGATTAGGGTCTCATATCGGTTCTGATTATTATGAAGGGTTCGGGTTCGGGTCGGGTCGGGTTTGGACCTATGCTCACCCCTAAGCTAGATTAATAAATTATTTTTTCAACATTCAATACAACTCATAATCAACAAACTATACACAACAAATTAATTTCATTAATTAGTTGTAGTTACATTCAGCACAACATAATCTATATTTCTATATTATCTTATTAAAGAAGAGTGATAGCCAACATAATCATTTTCATTTCCGTACAACTTAAGAAGCAACATGTACAACATTGTTAAGAAAGAAATTTAGGGGTATTATGAGGATAATTGTGTCAATTAAGACACTTAAAGGGGTAATGTAGACATTTTACCCACCTCATCCTTTACAATATTAAAACACTTTTACAATGTTACCCTTTTTTTCCCATCCTTGCCCTCTGAAAACATCATCTCTGCCTAATCGTTTTCCTTCTTCATCATTGGCTCAACATTAAACCTATCTTTTTATAACCAACATTATTAGTACAGGGAGTTACATAATTGGCTCAACAATATAATTACCCTTCTTAATCACCCTTTTCAATCATCTTCTTTAACCCACCGCCTACGGTTGCAAACAGGTAATTGATTCACTCTCTTTTTCTAGAATGGTATCAACTTGTTATATTTCTTTACTTGTGCTTGTTCAGGCATACCAAGCCGAATTGGAATCTTTAGCAGTGAAATTGGTAGAAGATAACGAGACATTGTTGAAAATAAAGGTTACACCTTTGCATACATATCTTGAATTTGTTTTCTAAGAGTTTTCACTTGAAAAATTGTTGTTTTTTAGTCTTTATACTATACTTGAAAACTTTAGCCTACTCGTGTTACTTGATTTTTATTGTTTTCAGACGGAACAGGCTAGAAAAAGGTATAAGCAGGTATGTAATAAATTTAACTATGATTTGGTGATTTTGAATATTAGCCATGTTTTCTGGCATATATAAATTTTCTCTGTTTTCGTTGATTTCGCTTTTAACACATGGATATCACATCAGCGTATACATCTGTTGAATTCATAGTTTGGGGAAAGTCAAGTATCAAGTTTAGAGCTCTCAGGTGATTAATTTTTTGTTTTCTATGATTTGGTGATTTTTCAATATTAGCCATGTTCACTGACATACATAAGCTGTTATAAATGGTTGAGCATGATGTTTAACTCAAAGTTGTTCGTACTCTTTTTTTATCCGTTGGTCTTATACTGCGAGTTTAGTACAAGCCTAATGAGTCAAAAACTATTTTTTATACAGTTCTTGTTGAACACATTTTCGGTTCAAGATTTAAAAACCATTATTTCAGGAACTCATTTGAGTATTTTGTTTATGCATATATAAAAATTGACAGGATTGAAATGTAACCAGAATGGGCCATTGTTAGGTAAACGGGTCACATTCGACTTTAGAAAATTATAAAGTCAGTTGAACTTTCAAAGTCAACACAACAGTTTTCGTTTGAAAGGTGCAGTTCTTCATGCCTAACTGAAGCTAAACCTCATACTCTAATCAGTTGGTGCATCTTAGTGTTAGTTTTTTATCTGCAAATGGCATTTGTGATGTCAAGTGTGTTTTTTTTAATTAACAAGATTTAGCAGCAAAGGACCTTGAAAACAAGGAAGTTTCATACACGAATTTTTATAAGAGTATTAAACAACAACTGAAACCTACATGAACAATCAGAGACAAGATAATAGAAAGTAAAGGACAGATACTATTATACTAATATGAACAATCAAACTCCAAATGTTATAACCCTACAATATTCAGCTTCAACATCATCAAAAAGTAGCACTAGGTCATGGGACATAGAAAAACAACTGAAATTGTTTTCACACCGTGATGTTGGAAAATAATATTTGATTATCCTAAGTTAGATTATTTAGAATGTATTATTGTTGTATAATATATAGTTGTGGCGGTTATGGTGGTTATTATTGAACCAACATGTCGGTTCACCAATGGGTATCATACCCCTTCACCACCTATAAATAGTCACATACCCCTTCATTTGTATTTGGATGATTCAATTATAATATAGCATGTTTCTGTAAATTCTCTCTATCAAATCTCAACATGGCATCAGAGCCTTGGTATCATCGATCTATCCCTGTGAAAGAAGAGAGAATCATCAGAACGGAATCATCCCCTGTTTTTCGAAAAAACAGAGACATCCCTTGTGTCCTCATATTGAACGGAATCATTGAATAAGATCAAAGAAAATCGATCAGGAAGGTCATTATTTGAGAAAGTAATCGCTAAGAAAGATCATAAACCGTCAAACGGTTTATTCTGGCAGAACTCCGGCGAAGTT
Source organism: Ambrosia x helenae (assembly GCA_030844895.1). NCBI lineage: Eukaryota > Viridiplantae > Streptophyta > Magnoliopsida > Asterales > Asteraceae > Ambrosia > Ambrosia x helenae. The sequence continues at coordinate 26,482 of JAUTDX010006437.1, forward strand.
CCGGCGAAACAGAAAGCAGTACGAGAAAGATTGAACGTGTACTGAATCACGAACAGACGGTTACATCCCATCCCTTTACTCTTCAGAACGAATTGAATACAAAGAATTTCTTAATCCAAACAAAAAATCAATTCTTTTTGTAATCCCCTGTTTTTTGAGACAAATATATTTCCCGCCAAATTTTTTAAGAAAACAAAACGTTTCTGTAAATCGTTTCTATCTAAACATCAAAACATCAAGATGATTTTGATTTTATAAAACAGTACATAAAGGAATCAGTGGATTAAGATTTTTTATAAACCGAGAGAAAAAAAAACAAAACAAAACGGGTTTGTTTTTGAAGAAGTATTCGATCAAAAAGGAAGTATTGGATTATAAGTGAATGATTTGATCAAGTATCAAATCAAATATTGTGAAACGATAAAAAAAAGGGGAACGATCGTTTTTAATTCACAAGGTTAGAAAGAAAAGAAAAAAGGCACAAAAAGGGAATAAAGAAAGTTGTACAGAAAGTTTTAGTAGGGAAAGTTTTTGGACTTTCAAAAGTCAACACAAGTTTGAAGAATAAATAAGAGGGATAACCGAAAGGATCAGTTTTTTGGATGAACTGATCAAAGAAGTAACTTTAAAAGGAAGTCAATTAGATTTGATTTATTAAATAAAAACAATCATAGGTGTTTTTCACAAAGTCAAATCATCTGGACTTCAAATTTTGGTGGAGTTTTTTAAGAAACAAGTTTTTGATTCTTTTTAAAGAAATCAAAATCGTTAAAATTCCACATAGCAAGTCAAATCGAATCACAACGATTCGAATAACAAGATACTCCGAGCCCACTACGGTTCGTCGAGAAAAGAAATAGCAAGTGACTCCGAGACTTCGTGACTCGTTGAGAAATAGCAAGTGACTCCGAGACTTCGTGACTCGTCGAGTATAGCAAGTGACTCCGAACATTTGTTCGTTGAGATTAACAAGTCCACTTCGAATTCTATTCGTTGAGTATAGCAAGTTAGTGCATAAGAACCTGATTAGCAAGTCGGTCAGGAGCACATAAAACCTGATTAGCAAGTAGGTCAAGAAAAAGCCCCGATTAGCAAGTTGGTTGGGAGCAAGCAAGAAAATTGGTTAGCAAGTTGGCCAATAGCAAGAATAGCAAGTTGATCAAATCAAAGTCCAATTAGCAAGTAGGTTGGATAATTTGATCAAACTCAAGAAAGAAAAGTTAGACCTTTGTGGCAAGTTAGTCCTTCGTGGCAAGTTAGACATTCGTGGCAAGTTAGTCCTTCGTGGCAAGTTAGTCCTTCGTGGCAAGTTAGTCCTTCGCGGCAAGTTAGACCTTCGTGGCAGTTAGTCCTTCGCGGCAAGTTAGACCTTTGTGGCCAGTTAGACCTTCGTGGCAAGTTAGACCTTTGTGGCAAGTTAGACCTTCGTGGCAAGTTAGACCTTTGTGGCAAGTTAGACCTTCGTGGCATATTCGACCTGTGTGGCAAATCAAGAAATAAGACCTTTGCTTCAAAGCAGCAAGGAACTTAGCAAAGTTAAAGTAAGAAAGAAATTGGGAAAGAAGCAATAGCATCGGTTGACAACATTGTAAGTGAAACTTAATAAGATGTCAACAACAACGATGAAGAAAGTTATGGCTACTATGAAGCAAGAAGAAAGCAAAGAACAAGAAAGACTCCATTCGCATACATGAAGAAGAGATCAACCTACTATGGAGCAAGAAAGGATAAATCAAAATTAAGGGGGAGAATGTTGGAAATAATATTTGATTATCCTAAGTTAGATTATTTAGAATGTATTATTGTTGTATACATATATAGTTGTGGCGGTTATGGTGGTTATTATTGAACCAACATGTCGGTTCACCAATGGGTATCATACCCCTTCACCACTATAAATAGTCACATACCCCTTCATTTGTATTTAGATGATTCAATTATAATTTAGCATGTTTCTGTAAATTCTCTCTATCAAATCTCAACACGTGAAACTTGTCATTTTGACTGGTTGTTCAACAGCGTCAATGCACAGGAGAATGGTCCTCTGGTTATCTGCTTAAGAATAATAAGAACAGGGGTGAATGAATGATGAGAAATAAAAAAAGCTAGGAAAGTCCACAAACTATATTGTGTGATAAAAAAAGAATAGAACCAACCTTCTTGTTGCGCTTTGGACTCCCATTATCATGGGGATCTACAACACTCTTCTGAGCATCAATACAACCCACCTTGTCGTGGTTCCACCTCTCATTAAAATGGGGATATTACAAGGCTCAATGTCATTGTCTTTGATGTCGAGCCTTTGGCTTTTTCCAAAGGAACACCATAATCTGCGGTTCCCATACTTCCG